>JARKHS020011100.1:0-35076 GCA_030143305.2 Amblyomma americanum | reverse complement strand
AATAGCTATCTCTCAAGTCCTTGGAAGGTGTTTCAGAGCCCTTTTAATTGATGGTGAAAGAAAGAACAGGGACCAAATTACGGAACAATCAAATCGCAAACCGGGTCTATTAGCCCAGCTCCTAATGGTTGATATATCTGCCAGTCCATGCCGACTAATAGGAGCTTTGTGACTAATAGGAGTTATGTGACTGCTTTGAAATTGTGATCATTCCGTAATTCAGCCCCATTATCTGTGTCTGTGAAAGGCTATGCAAAGAGGACCCTGAGCCACTGAAGGGACTCATTAACACCATCTTGTCATACCCTTAAGGCAGAGCATAAGTGTCCTCTCAAGTTTCTGCGTCTGGACTTTGTCCCATCTCGTGCATTTGTCCGCGATGTCTCGACAGCAGTACAGTCATAAAACATTGATCTCATGGAAGCCGACACCATCTATTGTCTGTGTACACAATGCATTACAAGATTAGTCACATGAAGGGTCAGAATGCACACACAACTACTGACCTTTTACACCAGTTGCTTGGCAGTTAGAATTGAAGTGATTTTTGTTCGGCTGAATTTAATTTTTCAGATATTTTTGCAGTTCCTAGACAGTCTGCTTCATGTGCTGCATGTGAGATTGAGTGACAGATCTGTTACTCTAATATTGCAACATCGTTATCTTACAGACTACAGTGCTGATCAAGCCCCTTAAGACACCCCAGGGACTTATAACAGGCATTGGACAGCAGGTGTCATCATTTAATTTCGGGACCATGCCTGCCTAGTAGGAAGCTGTGAGTGTTCCCTGAGGTTGTTACAAACGTTAAATGTGATTGTGTTTCAAGCGACAGTAAAACGTTCATCTCTGTCTAGCTGTTACTCTTAGTTGAGTTGTGCCTGCTCCTTGTGTATAATATCAAATGACATTTTAAATAAAAAAAGGTACTAACAAAACAATTCCACCTCCCTGTCATTGCACTTAAGCATTTTCTTTTCTTCCAAACATTGACATATACAGCTGTGCCCTGCATTATCTGAGTCAATCTTCTTTCTGTAGTCTAAGCACAAAAGTAAACAATGTTGTATCATTTCTGAGAAATTGATAGTTTTCTGCACAGTTTGAAGGAGAACAGAGAAGATTCACTATTGGGTTGGCAGCGATGGTTATTATGTGAAAGGTGTTGATCATTTTCTAATTGCCAGCAAGTTTAGCACAGCATTCTTACGTGCATTAACATTGCATGCGATTTGTGCCTGGCATAAACCTTGTGTTTGCCTTGAGCTTTTTACTCTTGCTAGGCACTGATGCATTTCCTCAATTTTTCAGAGGTACCTCACAAAAGTGCTTGTGGAGCCAACAAAGGAAGAAGGCGGAAAGTTTGTCTACGTGCTCCTTCGAAACAGCCTCCAGAAATGGTTGCTAGAAGAAAAGACCCCGAGAAGGTGAGTGGTAACAGGTCTTTGCTTGCCATTCAGCTCCTCATTGGAAATGACACTGACAGCTCGTAACTCACATGTGCACTTAATGTGTTTCTCTTGAAGCTTGGCATGGTTGAGCAGCATATTCTGAGTCCTTGCATTTCTTTGAGAATGCTCAATGAACCTGGAGTTGACAGCTGTGTTGTGATTTTCCTTTGCAGAGATCTACTTAGTTTAGTCCAGTTGGCTTTTGCTGGAGAGAAGTCAGGCTGCAGTGAATTTGCAAAACATTACAGACACCGACAGTAGAGATTGGCATGTGTTGACCTGCACTCAATCATCCTGTTGCTATGTCCGTTCATTCTGTTACCTTTTTTTTTCCCCAAAGTGCTCTCTGCACTGGAGTTATGGCTCGCTCTCTCACCGAGAGGGTTGGGATGCTGTGAACTGTGCTTCTGTCATGCATGCCTTTTTATTTTGAAATGATTTGGAGAAAACAGTGCTCTTTAAAATTTGTGGTCAGCCAGCTTATTGTTTTCACTGTCTCAATGCCAAGACTGTGAGGCTACTTTATAGTATCTGCATGGAGTGCCTGCAGATAGTTATGAGTTTTAGCTTTCACAGTGGTGCAGTTTTCTATGTGTAATATGCGCACAAATGCATGAAATACAATCATATGGTGCCTGATGTTGGTTCTGATACTTCCAGAAAGATCAGAAGCATGTTAAGAGCATGTTGTTTTTGTAGCCATTTATTCAACTAAATTTATTGGTATTTAATTTTGTTTTCTAATAACTGCCTCATGCATAGATTGTGTAAAGGCTTGATTGTTTTGTGGTTTGCATGAAATAAACTGTACTAATGCATTAAATGTTGCTTCATGTCTTTTGAAACTTCCTTTTTATGTATGTTTCATATCTGGTCGGCTCTCAGCAGTTGAAACTTGAAGGGGGCCGAAAATTTTTAAAAAATTATGATTCGGTCCTGTCATCATGACATGCACTGAAATGGTTCTTGTTAATTCAAAATCTGCTTAACGATAAACTGAAATTAACTGGCTGCTCCAATCAAGAGAGTTCGAATCAGTGAGCACCCACTGTATTGAAAAATTGCGTGCTTTATTGCCCAAAAGCTATAAACTATGACATTTTCATCCGTTATGGTCAGGCTTTAGTACAGTCAACTCTAGACAGTTTGAGCTTAAAAGATGCTCAAAATTTTTCAAATTGTACATACTATTTAGAATTAAGGGGAGCTTCTGTAATATTTTTGATGCTGACAGCACATCGTTTGAATTAACGAGATGTTTGAGTCTAGTAAGGTTGAAGTAAGGAGATTCCACTGTTTGCAGATAACAGGGCTCAGGAATCAATTCAACATGCATCATCAGTTGAAAAATTGTTCTATAGTGGGTCTTGGTGCATTTTTTTAATTCCTTGCACAGTGATGAATCTGTGTCATCTTTTTCAGCTATGTGGCGAATGTGACCTGGACCGGTCCATGAAGGAACAGTTCCACGAGACAGTCTGAGTGTGTAACTAAGCATTCAGCACTTCTCAGCATGATGCACAAACTGACTAATGTGTCACTGTGAGAATGAAATGAAATCCAGTGTTGGTTGCTTTATCAAAAGTCATGTAGTTTTGTTGAGGCTGATCTTGTGTAAATACTATTGACCTCGTAACCGAAACTGTGTGCTGAGTCTATTGGCGCCATCAAGGCTTTGCTTTTCTTTTTTTTCTTCTAATAATGCTATCTGGTGTCCATACTTGGGGTTCAGTGTTTCTGGTTTTTAGATTTTGAAAATTGAGAGGATGAATTGCGTTTCTGAGTACAGTACACACTTGGCACTGCATCATTGTGCAGGGACCTCCCCAGAAATTTTTCAGAGGTGGACATTTGTCGACCAAGAAAGGGGCGGACTCTGGAGGGAGAGAGAGAGGGTGTGCAGTGAAGAACAGAGATTTTAGCTGTCTTGTGAAAAGCTCTGACATGGTACTTTGTGTTGGGGAGGGAAGGTTGTAAGAGAAGGGTGCAGAAAAATTTCTTTTAAAGTTAAATAAAGGAAACTTATATAAACAATTATGCAGTCATTGAATTGGGGTGAATACACATCGAAGAGGAGGCAAGTTAGTGAAGAAGTCCAATGTCCTGTAGATGGGCAGACAAAAAGTTGAGCGCAGGGCGCATACATAGCAGGGGGCAATACAAGAATGTTTTAAGGTTTGTTGATTTGTCCAGTGGTCATTAGATAGGCGAATAAAAAGTGCATTTGCAGCAGGCTGAGGGACCTGAACCACTGTTTGTCGGTAGTGGCACTTGTGAGAAGAGTTCGGGAAAAAATAAAATGTACGAGCTGGGAAATGTGAAGCTGGAACAGTGGAATTGTACGCAAGTTCATTTCAATCTGATCACGTGAAAGACTCTTAGGTCTTTGTCTCCCCCATTTTACCATTTGCTGCAAGCGGCAACACACTTCCCTAGAATTTCGGAAACTTTTTGACTCCCGCGATTGTGACTCGCGGTAGTTTAGCATGCACAAAATGTCCTGTATGTCTTGCGACAGCTTTCTGCGTCTGCCGGAGAAGCAGTCTCTGGGAGGCAGCATGTGCTCTGTGCTGTTTTCACGGTGACTGCTGTAATCGAACAGTTATTGCCTGTATAGAATCGGGAAACTTTCCTAGGCCAAAGGGGACAAGAAAAAAAATTCAGGGAGCCAACCTGCACCACTACACAGTCTCTCACAGCATTGTTTTGTTTTTGTGACATGCTTGGAGACGTCGCAAAATGAGAAGACGCTGTGAGAGACCAATCCATGTGCACTACTCTCCTCACCAACCGCCACCAAATCACCTAGACCCCATGCCATGAGGGACTGGAGGGAAATGAGAGGCCACATGCTCTAGCTGGAGGCATCATCAACTGAGCGCGGCCACCCACCATGCCCGCTTTTACCCCTCTACCCTCCACGTCTAACGAACATCTTGAGTTTCAGTGTCTTTAGCGCAGACACCTCCCTCCCACCTTACAGGGAATTAGACACTACAGACACCTTCTCATGGTGGCAGATACAGAGAATACCTTCCCAAGCCTCCATACACCCGACATTATATGCCGACAGATGTCCATGGTGCCAGGCCCACCCCACACTTGATCACATTTTGTGGAGATGTGGGGCCAAACCGAACAATCTACAGACACAAAGCACATCTTTTGAGTGGTGGAAGGTACCGCTGACCAGCAATAACCTGGAGGACCAACGGGCCCTCATCCGACAGGTTCGCAGGGCAGCTAAAGCCAGTGGGGCACTGGAATAAGGTCCCCACCACAAGCAACTCTTTTTTGTTTACTAAAGTTTTTCCGCCTCCTCCTCCTCCTCCTCCTCGTTTTTGCATGAGAGGAACGTTGCAGAGAACAGAGGAGAAGTGAGCGACATGATGGCCATCTTTGCTTCTTTCTTTTTCGCATGAGGGCCAAAAACAAAGCAAAAAATTGACAGGTGATCATTTAGTGTCATGTGACACTTCTGTGCTAGCAGTGTGCTTTTAATTTTGTTGTCAAATTCGCTTTCAATATTCCCCTTTTAAAATGTGCCTTTCTGATTTAGGAACGCAGCTGCTGCGTACCTCCTCTTCTTCCTTTCCCTCTTGCACTCTGCTCACTCCAACGGCGGCGGCGGTATGCTGCGAGCTCTAGTTTCTCTCGCTCCTGTTAGAGGTTCTATTGCTGCACGCTTGGGAAGAAAATTGGCAATTTATGTGAACATTTTGACCACGCTGGGAATTAATTGCTAGGTGAAACTTGTCACCACCCCGATACAAAAGAGAGGCTAATAATTATCTATCTCCTCTCCCTCTAGCACTCCTTCACTCTGGTCACAAGCCCAGAAAATCTGGATAAACACATCTAGGTTACATGGCTGCCACCGCATGCTGCATGACGCTGAGCACTCAAAATCACCGCACGAATTTCAAATGTTCGGTACATCCCATTGATTTTCTATGACTCATAAATAGTGCAGGAAGCATTATATAAGGCAGATTTTGGAGTGATGTGTTTGGACAGAATCTCTTGGGACCGTCTGGCTTTCTCAGTATTATAAGTTTAGCCGCCACGGTGGCTCAGTGGTTATGGCGCTCGGCTACTGACCCGAAAGACACGGGTTCGATTCCAGCCTTGGCGGTCGAATTTCGATAGAGGCAAAATTCTAGAGGCCCGTGTACTGTGCGATGTCAGTGCACGTTAAAGACCCCGAGGTGGTTGAAATTTCTGGAGCCCTTCACTGGGGTGTCTCTCATAACCTGAGTCGCTTTGGAATGTTAAACCCCCATAAACTAAACTAGTATTGTAAGTTTAAAATACCCCCTTGAGTTACACGTTGCTCACTACTGGTGCAGCTGAATGACACTCGTTGTTAATGTCCATGAAAGCTGGGAATGACAACGCCTGCAACAGTGTTCTTTTATGGAAGCATGGGATATACTTTTGATACAGTAAAAAGAGTATCTGCGTTTGCCCGCACCACAAGCAGAGGCACGGCATGGGCGCGAGCGATAACGCAGGCGCGCTTAAAACTCTTTCCCGTGTGCACCTCTGCCAGTGTCACGCAGTGAAGTCGCAGCATTTTCTATCAGCAGTGGGCAAGTCCACTGAGTTGGCAGTCCGCGTCGGGCATTGTCAAGTTATGCATCGTCTTGTCCATTCATGATCTTATCGAGTGATGGGCAGGTGATAGCAGACAGGGATGGGTGGCCGGACTAGTGAGGGGATCCCTGATTGTGGTAAAATAATTAGCATGCATTGCAGAATTGCAGACATTATCAGTAAATTCTTTCAGCAACAAATTGTAGTGCTAAGCGGGCCCTTGCTTTTTTTTCTATGTGCTCTTGTGTGCATGTACTCTATTGCACTTATGTTTCATTTTGAAGCTATTCTGATTGGCCTGGTATCAAGGTCACGTGACCTTGTGACCTTGGTAACGTGACGTGACGTCATCACAACTTGCCCACTATGGCAGGTGTAAATTAAATTGATTCGATTAAATTAAATTCAGTTGCCACCTGCCCAGTATGGCAGATTTCGCATTCTGCATTGGTCACAAAAGTCGGCGATTGGTTGAGAGGGTGATAATGTATGTCACAAGATCACAGGACCACGGCGCAAAAATTAAAAACTGAAAAACAATGGGCAGTGCACACCTGGGAAAGGGCGAGACAAACAGGTTGGAACAGGTTCTTGGTAGAGTAAGGCTCACTGAGTGCAGGATTATGTGTGTGCCAATAAAGATACAGTGACCACATTGTGTATGTGGTTTAAGAACTTACACAGACACAGAAACATGTAGCAGCAGCGTTGCTTCTACTGCTGTTACATTTCACTCTTAAGGGGGGAGCCTGGTCTTGAAAAAAAAAAAAATTATATTAATGAATTCACAGTTAAGAAATCTTCAGGGAACATGTATTTTTGTGTGCCGATTCTAAATATGTCATTTAATTTCACATAAAACAATTCCTTGAGCACTTATGTAATTTTTATGCATGTATTTTGTGAAGAGCTTTGAAAAAAATTTGTTGCGGGAAACTTGCTGGTATGTATGCCATTTGGTTCTCTTGATACCAAGGAATGCAATAAGGGTAAAATTGTCTTCCTGTCTATCATAGAATTTAAGTTATAGAGTTTTGAAGTTGTTGCTTCAGAAATGTGAGGAAAAGTGTGTATTCCTGTTTCTGAAGTGGCAGCTTCACTTCCCCATAAATCAAGTTCTGTGATAGCCAGGATGATAATTTTACCCTTATTGAATTCCTTGGTATCAAGAGAACCCAATGGCATACATTTCAGCAAGTTTCCCACAGCAAATTTTCTTCAAAGCTCTTCGTAAAATACTTGCAAAAAAATTTATATAAGAGCTCAAGAAATTGTTTTACATGAAATTAAATGACATATTTACAATCAGCGTGCAAAAATGCATGTTCCTGAAGATTTCATAACTATGACTACATTAATAAAATTTTGTTTTCAAGACCAGGCTCACCCCTTGAAGGGGCCCCGAAACACATTTTCAGTGCATTGTTTTGCCTGTTGGTTGCATAGAATGAGTTATAGTGATGCTATTAGCATCGGTCGTACTGCGTATACTGTGGTTTTTAATATTTTAATTAGCTCGCAAAAACAAATTCGTGGCGCTGACGGTGTCACCATACAGTGGCAGTTTTTAGCAGCGGATATGACATCACTTTGCGCTAGCTTGATGATTGGAGAAAGAGTAAATATACTGCGAATTGGGTTAATAACTAGAGATACGTTTTGTAAGGTTTTTGTGTTTTATATTACATTAACAAAACCAGCTTGTTTACCCTAGATAAAAGCACTGTAAATCAAGTAAAACAAAAACACGCCACCAGAGGCACTGGCTACTTTTTGCATCGAAGGACTTTGCACCTCTCTGTAAACATCCTACGACCTAGCACGAAACACTTATGGCTACTCTCTATGTATCTGAGAGCGGCTTTGCGGAATCGATCCGATCGAGCCATTGCACTCTATAAACGTTCGTTTCGGTCCCATGGAAGGATGCGTTCGTTTCACATTTAGCAGGCAATGTGCGTCGTCAGTTTGTGGAGAATCACCGGGCGGTGGCGCCAGATGGCACCACGTTCCCGTCAACAGCGCGCGCTCCTTGCTCGCCGTGGCCAACCAGCGCGCTCGGAGCGACTATAGAGCGACGGGCGATGGTTGGCGGTAAGCAGTAGCGGTACGCGCTATGCTAAATGTGTCTGATATCTTGCGCAGGCTGTCACACCGTCGCAGTATCTCGCGCTCGAGTTCGGATCCATATGTAAGGGAACGTCACTGATCAGTGTTCTCTTCTGCGCTGTCGACGCGACGGTGAAGCATCGCTGTGTCAGCTGCAGGCATTCACATGGTTGTTATAACCATGCAAACGGCGCTGCCAGCCTTGGCATGAACGAGTTACAGAGAATAGGCAACCATGGAGTGCAAACTCCCGCCAAGTTCTAAGATAGGCTGTTTTGATTGGTCGCCCTTTGTGTCGTCATTGGGAGGGTGAAATGGGAATGGGAAGCTGCGCAAAAATCGAGTTGAGGGCAGCATTTTGTTTGGTTGTATATTGAAATTTCTTCATTGAATAACTTCCGTTCCCATGCATTGATTCTTGTAATTCTTTTTGAGTCAGCATCTGTGTGACATAAAGAATCCATCTGAAGCGTAACCGGCATCATCCGTTCAAGCGGTCTTTCGCAGCCCCTTTAAGGTGACTTTGGCATCCTAATTTTTCTCTCTTGTCTTCCTCTGCAGAGAATCGCAGCAACACTTTCCCTATGCACCTGAAGGCATGGTGCATTGACATGCAGTTGTCAACGTAAGTTTCGTCCTCATTTCTGTCGACTAGAGGTGTGCAAGAATCAAATTTTTGGCTGCGGAGCAAATACGAATAATAAAAATTGGATGTGAACAGAATAAAATATTTTCAAATTTCGAATGGCAGTACTGGTAGTTCCAACTGAAGAGAAATGCTTTTCCACAAAACACAGCAATGAAAAGATACAATTATATTCCAAATAAATAAATAGATAAAGCATAATTTACTAAACCTTTTAAGCCCACCAGGCATTAAGGGAGGGGGAATCGTATAGTAGTAATACTAGTAACAAACATTATTTTTTTAGACATGCATTATTTACGTTTCTTTGGATAACAATTGCATCAGAGGAAAAATAAATGTGATGTCATGCAGTTTGACCTACTGCTCACGTGACAAAGGAGCTTACTGAGTGCTGTCTTGAAGCCTTATAAGATGACCAAATACCTCCTTACTGGAGGAGGGATCTCAGGGGTTGATTATCGGAGGGGCAAGGCATAATTAAGGTACTGCTGGCAGCGCGACAATATGCCTTGCGAAACAGACACAGCAGCAGCAACCTGAGCGCCGGTTGTGGAATGCTGCCCGAAAGGTTGTGTTCATAACAACACAGAGCCCACTTAGCCCTTGTTTATCAGTTTCACTGGACTGCAAGCCCCTTGATGTGCCTGAACGCATGAACGAAACCACGCGTTTAGATGTCCCAGTGCTCGGCCCGCACCTTATGTGCTGTGGTTGGCTGGCTTTGAGCCAGACGTTTTTGTTGAATGCTTTTTTCTTCCCCTCTGTGTCCTGAGATGTGCAGTTTCTAGATTCTCGCTGGCAAAAATTGAGAGTGATCACCGCAAAACAGCCACAGCAGAGCACTCTTTCTGCATTTACACCTCTTCCTCCACAAGCCGGGCCGCTTCTGCGTGCGTGCCGTGTCTCTTATCATAGTGATTTAAAATGACATGTTCACAGCCAGCTGTAGACTACATCGTGGCGCGACACACTGACATGCCATGTGGTGGGGCACTTCATTTTCTGATTTGCAAGCCTGCAGCGACAGTGCCAAGGCGGCTCTCAATGGCCCTCAGCACATTGATTTTATCAAGGCCTAGCTTACCACGCGCTGGCTTTTAGTCTTGCTCACGTGCTGGCAGTCGATACTATGTCGCGATGTAATGCAGCAAGTTTAGATGAAAAATAAATATGCAACTTCTGATTGTTTAGAGGAGTAGAATAGTGCTAGTAGAGTGTGAAGTACAGTGCGAAGCAAATCTAATAGTGAATAGTCGCAATCTATTCCAAGTTTCCCTAACCCTGTGTTTGGTGCATCATAGCCTTAGTTGCTTTTGCTCCATTAAACTCCATATAACTGTAGCTATCCATTTTAAATTTCCAATATTTGTACGCCCCAACCATTGAAGCTTGCTCTTGTCTTGTTTTCGTTGCACAAATGACCGGTTTTGCAAATTTTGCTGCATATTTTTCACTCTTTCCTGCACAGGAATGGTGTTGCAATCTTGATGGCTGCCCTGAATCCCCAGGTTTCTCAACGGCTCTACTATGCCATTGGTGAGATTTTTGCCGATTGTTTTGACTGTACTACTTTCAAAACTCCTCATGAAACATATTCTTCTCTTATGAGCTTTTACTGAGATTTTGAAGCTGAAGGACATATGCACAGCTGTCTGCCTAGCAAGTGTCTGTGATTGCGGGGCTGTGTTCGTCACTTCCCTGTCTGTCCTTGTCTGTGTGCACTACTAGTACCTGCTATATTGGCATATATGTTGAAATGTCACAGCTGCAGCAAGTTTTTAAACTACACAATATGACTTGATGATTTGTTCGTCCCAATATCTTTACAGAAATATTTTCGGTGATTTAAACTTCACAGTTTGGCTGGAAGGGCACTGTGGGAATTATTAGTTTTGTTTGTGTTCCCATTAGGGTGTATGTATGTATGAGTAGCAATATGAGCTTGACACCTTCAGCCTGACAGCAGTCTGCAAATTGTGCTAAGAGAGGCAGCTGAACATACAATGGCTTTGATGTGTGTAACACATCTTGAGATGCAACTTTTTGCTTTAGATTTTTTTCTATTTTTATTAGAATAGGGTAACAAGTCTGTCTGTGTGTTGGCTGATGGCAGCACCATTGTGTACACACCAACATTTTATTGCTGTTTTCTCTCTAGGCACTGTGGATGTTCGTAGCTTGGGCTCACCAGCCAACAGTCCAGCCAGCTTCACGGACTTCACAGTGCTTCGTTTCTGGGAGCAGTACATGGTCAGTTGCATAGGGATTCGGCACCCCTAATGGGTAGATGTTGGGTTGCTGCTTTTGGGTCATGTTTGCTGTTTTCTATTTGCTACTTTGCTCTCGTTTGCCAGTCGTATTATTCATCCGAGAAATTCATTTTTGTGTTTTAGTGTGTGGTCTTTCTTTCTTTTCTTGTTTAACACAGTTCCATTGTTGATATTAGGAAATTGCAGCTAAAGCTGCTATTTTTAATTTTGAATAATAAAATGGGAATTAATAAAGAAGCATGCTCACATAGGCCTTGCTAGTTTCTAGGTGTACTGATCACTATTCTGGATTATCGTGCCTGAACCAATGTCTGCAGAAATTTTTCTTTTTTGCACTATTAAGGAATGGAACAGTCATTTGGAAAAGTAAGTGTACAGTGTAAATGAAAATGCAATTTTTTTTTTCCAACACTCCAACCCTTCTGCTACAACATATATGAGCAAGCGGTGCAGCCCTTGAAAAACAATATCGCAACAATTTGGTTGTGGCAATGCTATACTTCCACTGTCACTTAGCGCACATGCCGGTGGTAATTTTGCCATCATTTCGTTCGTATCTCAACAACTTTCTGTACCTCTCCATATTGCAGTGGACTTTTTGTGGCAGCAGTTTTGTGAATTTTGTCTTCCCTTAAAATAACTGGATACTGAACCACAAGTAAAAGGTTAAAATGAATTGCACTTTTTTTCTGTCTGACAGGAGAAAGATGAAGAAGCACTGCTGAGCTACAAGTTTGTCCTTCCATCAGCAATGTGCCCCTCCAGCTTTGTGTACAGTGGCACCAAAGTCTACTGTGTGATGTGTGAGTATGCAGTTGATGCATTTTTCCGTCTGACAGGCTTCTGTCAGCAATAAGAAATGTGCCCATTCACTAGGCCATGTTGAATTCCTCGGCATTCTTTGGGGCAACAAGATCGTGCGCGTGCACTGAAAACAAGTTACTGGTGGCTTTTCTTCAAACTTCACGAGCAAGCTTGTGATTAACAGAAGTCTTACCTAGCAGATTTTTAGATCAAGCAAACGGCAAAAGAACTGCCAGGACGGGGCAGACGGCAAGTGCCAGAAAAGTAGCAAAGAAAGTGACTCTGGTACATTGAGTGGTGCATTTGTCCTGACAAAAAAAAAATTGGATGTGGTTTAGCTCTGGTTACATCTGGAGTGACACGATAGCCACAGCTGGCCGAGTGGAACTCGCTCAGTCGAATTGCAAAGTCAGTCTTTCGCCGCTCCGTTTCGTTGGGTTTTCCTTCTTCATCTTCGTCCCTGCCGCCGGCAGCTGCCGCACCACGTGACCGACCATGCACCATGTGACCAACCACGTGACCACATGGCGGTGCCGCCACGGTGGCCACAACACCGCCACGCTGAAGGCTCGAAATGCTAGAGTAAAGTAGCTATCGCTACAAAAAAGAAAATGGTAACAGATCAGTAATACGAATCTGATAAGGGTTATGGAAAATACTCATATCATCTAAAACGTAGAAAACCCGTCTGCAGAAGCACAAGAGATGCATTCGCGCAAGCTTATTTACATCTGATGGGCCGCGCTCCACCGCTCACTCGCAATATTGGTGATCGTTAACTCGTAGTGCGTTGGCGATGTGTGGTCTGCACGCTGCCACCCACTGCTCACTCTGCATACTGCATGTCTAGCAATAGTGGCATTGGTGATGTGCGGACAGCACTGAGTGTTCACGGATGCAGTCGCTGCTTGCACGTTCATATCTGCTGTTGTAGCACGGGGGAGTGTTCGGATATTCAAAATTTTGGCCATTGTACACAACACATTCCAGCAAGGGAATTTTACAAATTTGCAGCATTCCAAAATTTATATCAACCGCAGTCGTATCATGGAAGTATCATTCCAAAATTTATATCAACCGAGATCATATCATGGAGGTTCTACTGTGCAGTAAAGCACGACATGACGCTACATCACTGGGCTATTAGCTTGTTGAGGCTGGCTAGTTGGTCTCGCTTTACGATAGACCTTTTCATAAACAGGTCAAGGAGCGCTGCCATATTGGACACTGGACTGTGGTCGTAGCACATGAAGAGTTGGAGGACTAAGCTCCCCAACGCTTTTCGCAGAGTCCAAAAAAAAAATACGTTTTTTCCGGGGCTCGTGAAAAGGTCTATATATGGTAATATATGGTAACCTCTTGAAATAAGCTCTTTTTTTGTGAAGAGGAGGAAGAACATAACTACATGAGCACTAAATGTCAACTGACGGAATTTAATGATTTCTTGTGTGTGCCTATCCTTGCCTATGCTGATTAAAGAACACTTTTCAAAGAGTGGTGTACAATGTTTGCATGTGTTATAATGTGGTACAAGCAGTTCGTCTTGTTCATTCTTGTTCTCTACGTTGTGTTTATGTTCACGAAGGAGGTCATTAATGCAATGACCAGTTTGTCCTACATATACTGCCATCCACTTCTGTCTCTGTTCCTTGTTTTCTGATGAGCTCCAACCTTAGAAAAGTATGAAACAATAAGGCTAAGGTTCGACGGGAGTATTGAAATTAAATGTCTTCCGCTGTACAGTTAGTTAACATTGCCTGCGTGGTCTGCAGTCAATAGTGTGCTTTTGCTTGAGTGGGCAGGAAGGTTTATTTATGTTTTTATTTTTTATTTTCAGCTGACAGCGATGTGGATGACCTGGATGTTATTGAGTTCAAGAAAGACAAGCTTCTAGGATCAGGTGAGACGACAGCACCAATGAGGTACGCGAAATATTCAGTTCCAACAGCTTGGGCTGGCTTATCAGTGTAATAAAATTTGTATTGAAGTGCAAGAGCTGACCTGAATATAAACAGACTTCTGTTTCTTTTTATGGCAAGTTTTTTGTGGCTGCTACAGTTATCAAGCAACATGCCATGTCTAGATGCACACAGTAGAGCCAGTAATAGTGCTGAAAACAGCAGGAAAAGTCATGCATTTTTCTTTGTGTGTTTTCACTCTCTTCACCGTTTAACAATAGCATTGTGATTGTTGCAGGTATATGCCCTTCTATTGCAGTGCTTGCAGTGGAACCAGCTGTAAACTGTGCCCCATGTGCCAAACCACATCTTCCTTTTCATTTTTTCTAAATGATGAAAATAATGACTAGATGTTTGGATGTGCCACTTCTTTTTAGCAACAGGTGCTTCTCATTCTTTTGGTTTGCAGGCTGCTATGAGGGAACACCATTGTTCTTTTCCCGTGTCAACGGCAATGTTTGCATTCGTTCAGTCCATGCACCCGCACGTGATGCAAGGTCAGTGCACCTTTGTGTGTGAAACTTTTGCTATATTTATTGTTTTCCCTCAGTTTTCTTTGATACAGAGTGAACATCACTGGGTTGACAGTGAGTTTATTTGCTCATAAGTGTTTGCAGGATGTGCGTGCTGTGCCCTCGTCGGGGCGCGCGAGCGCCCAACTGCAGGCACAAATAAAGTTTGCTCCAATCCAATCCTGCTATGGTGGCTCAGTGGCTATGTTGCTCAGCTGCTGATCCCAAGGTCACAGGATCAAATTCTAAGTGTTGCAGCCACATTTCAGTGAAAGTACCCCAGGGGTTCTAAATTAATTCTGAGCACTCTGCTATGGCATCCCTCATAGCCCATTTGTTGCTTTGTGTCGTTAAGCTCCACATACTACTAAGTAAAAGCTCATTAATTTGACACTCATTAATTGTAAAATCTGGTTAATTTGAATTGCTGGTGCGGTCTTGGCAAGCACCCATGGAAGTCTGTGGCGTCGAACGCTCTCTAATTCGGCCGTTAAGGGGAGACGCGGGTCGAAAAGTCGCGGTTTTCTAAAAAAAAATCACTTTTTCGTTTTAAGCTGCATTGTCATCTTTGGTGTATAAGCTTTTATTTCTGTAAATATCAAGCCGAAATTCGCACGAGAAGTTACCAAAAAATGCGCCTAAGTGAGCGGCGGTAACTCTATAATCCACGGAAAGTTTAGAAAGTCCGCGCCGTTTGCATCGTTCTCACGCAATCCAGCCTCACCGCCCGCCATTTGCAATCATCGGGGCGTGCAGCGTCAGCCCTTTCCTCCAAGGTTCAATGGCTGTCAGTCTCGTATGTTCACGGAGAATAAAAGAAAAACGAGAAAGAAGACGAGACTGTCGCGTGTTTTGAATTGCGCGCCATGCAGCGCGGCGCCGCCATTGGACGGCGGTGCTCCTTTTGTGCAGTAAAGCCGAACCACCGCTGCTGCGTGTTCTCGAAAGCCGCACAGTTTCCCGTGTTCTTTCCGCGTTTTCGTGATGACTAGCCCGAAAAAGTGCAGTTCCGACGCCCGGAAGTATCGAACTCGGCACAAGTACCGAGGGAAACGGCGTAAGACTGTTAAAAAAACGACAGCCGGGAATGACGCCCGCGACGCTCCGGCGTCGGTTAGGCCTACCGCCGACACCGGTCACCGCGACAGTTGTGAAATCGACGCTGCTATGGATTTCGTCAGTGCATCGCAGAAAAAGATGGGATTCTTCAAAAGTGACTCAAGGTCGGTCGGTGCCCCTGCTGCTAGCACGGTGTTGTGCGAGATCGGCGCATTGACGGCACTGGTGGCAGGATCGGCATGCCCTACTTGCCGCGAACGGAAACTCGCCGTCCGAGAAGCAGCTGAGAAGCGCAAAGGGCTTTCGTCGTACTTAGAGCTACGCTGCGAAAATCCCGACTGCCCAGAGTCTGTGCTTTCATTCACGCACACGTCGAAGCGGATCATTTCGGCCGGTGAGTGCGGTGACCCCGGGGCGAACACTCGCTACGACAGCGGGAGCTCGCGCGACGGCTTCGCCGTAAACGTGAAGGCTGTTTTGGCAGCGCGTGCTATAGGTGCTGGATATGACCAGCTTTCGCGATTTTGCGCAATCATCGGCCTTCGAAAACCACTGCATCACAAGACATTCCATGCTATTTCCAAGAAGCTCCATGGTGCTGCAATGGAAGCTGTTCGCCAAAACTTGGAACAGGCACGAAAGGTGACAAAGGACGCCGTTGGCGGCGGCGATGTGCCGGTCATGTTTGACGGCACGTGGCAAAAAAGGGGCCATAAAAGCCACAACGGAGTGGGCACAGCTGTGTCCCTGGACACAGGCCTTTGCTTGGACTTTGAAGTGCTTTCAAATTATTGTCTTGCTTGCAGTATCCACAAGCCCATGGGTGATGATGATGAGGTATGGCAAGCCTTTCATCGCCCTGTATGCGAAAAGAACACTGAATGTTCATCTCATGCAATGGAACCTGAGGCAGCAGTGCGCATATGGCAGAGGACTTTGTCATATGAGACCCCACTGCGGTTCACAACTTTCTTGAGCGACGGTGACAGCAAAGCCTATACTGCCGTCTGTGGGGCTGAGGTGTACGGTGACACTGTCATCGAAAAAGAAGAGTGCACTAACCACGTTGCAAAACGCCTAGGCACTGCTCTGCGAAAAATGACAACACCACTGCCACGAGGTCAAAAGCTATCTGTCACAGCCATCCAGAAACTGCAGACATATTATCAAATAGCCATAACAAATAACAAAGGCAGCGTGCGCAGCATGTACACTGCTATATGGGCCTCCTATTTTCATTGTTGCTCCAGTGATGGGGCCAGCAGCCACAAATTTTGCCCTGCTGAACCAGATTCCTGGTGCAAACATAGGCGTGCTGAAGCACTGGGGGAGCCTACACCACGCCATACCCCTTTGTTGACAAAAGCTCAGGGCTTGGCAATTATGCCTATATATAAGCGCCTTACTGATGAGAAGCTCCTGGCTCGGTGCCTTCATGGCAAGACGCAAAACGCAGCGGAGTCGCTCAATAGTAAAATATGGCTGCTGTGTCCAAAAACAAAATTTGCTTCTCGGACATCTGTGGAGACAGCCACGGCTATTGCCGTGCTGTGGTACAACAAAGGCCATGCCGGCTTTGAAGAAGTCCTTCAAGAGATTGGGGTACTTCCCCCAGAAGAGTTGGTTGCACGCAGCGACCATTCTGATTGCATGCGGATAAAGAAGATGAACTTGAAGCGAACCGCAGAAGCAAGGGCGCACCGTCGGAGCGCAGTGAAAAGGGCTCGCACCGAGGAGACCAACCGTAGGAGCCGGGAAGGGCCAAGCTACAGCGCAGGAGCCTTCTAGAAACTGTGTGTGCTTTCTGTAAAGCTGCTCTTGGGTGTGACCAAGATTCATCGGAAAACAATCGCATTTTGAAGAATAGAATGTTTTGAAACTTTCAAACCTGTTTTTCTCATTTTGAAATTTTTTTATATTTTCGTGTCTTCCGGGAAGCCTTTTGTACTCTTAGAATGGACCATTTGCGGAAAAGCGAGCGCCGCCTGTCGTGCAAACAGAGAAGCTCCGCCGGTACCTTTGGTTGGAAAAGGGCTCTCGAGCAAGCATGCGCAAGGCAGCGTTCAGCAGCTCACGTGCGCTTGTTTTGTTGTTTTAGTGTTGTTTTTTGGCCGGAAACGTGTGTCAGCTAACGAAAGAGTATGATGGAAGAGGAGAACATCCCATTTCCGTTTTTAGAAACAGGGTATAGCGAATCATTTTCGCGTTGTAGCCTGAAAAACGACCATGTGTGGCAATACCTGCACTCTGCTACCTCAACGGAGCGCCGAATGACCAAGTGAAAATGTGCGTGAATGTGCGCCTATGCGCGGGCGAGTGTGGCAGTATAATGGGATGCACTTTCCTAATGCACACAGACGTTTACGGTTGCGCTTCCTTGATAGGGCCGGAGTTTCTGCCAACTTAACACAACACCTTTTGCCTCAGGGCACACTTAGCTGATTAGTAAACGACCCGTTGTACTATCTCAATCCCGGCTCGTGCTGATACGGCAGAGCGTTGCTTTGCGTGCTAACGGGCCGCGGGAGCGTTAGAATGCGCGGATATACGTGAGGCTGCGCTCGGCCGTGCCCCCGCTGTTCAGGAAGCACACTGTAGCATTAATGGTGAATGTTCATACTAGTATGTATCATTCGGTTTTCCTGCGTCGGTGGCAAAACTCTTCTAGAACGACCGAGCAGTGTGTACTCGGCAGTAAGCGCGAAATAAAGCAGCAACACCCGTTTCGAAACGTGCTGGATGTGCGCATTACTGGCCCCATCAACGGGTTCGTCTTTTGCGCCTTGTATGTCGTCGCGGCCTTTATTACGTACAGGTCTTGCTGTTGCAAAACGCGTGGTTAGCATGGATAAAACGCGTTGCAGTTACATGTCAGTTACGTGGAAGTTACAGCTCACATCAGTCGTCGCAATACAGCGCAGGAATGCACGGCTGGCTCATGTTTTCCAACCAAAAACCAAACCGCCCAGAGAGGGCGCTGCCTGCGCCTTCACCACGCATGCGCAGAAACTTCTCCGCAAATGGTCAATTGGTGTATACTAACGAAATTTGGCATACATATTCTTGAAGGTATGTAGAATGCCGATATCTACTTGAAATTTCATTATCGGTCGTCAGTAATTACAATATAACGAAGCTATGTTTCAGGGAACTGAAGAAAGCAATGGTTGAAGTGTCAATTTTTTTGTCTAACTTCCAATAACTGAACACGTTTTTTGACTAGATATTGGCACTCTGTGATCTACAAAGAGCTAAATAAGCTATAGCACAATACCTTTTGTGAAAGTTTAGTGCATAAAAAAGTGCCCATAAAATCGTTATAATTTGTCATTAAGTATAATATAACTTTAGAACTGTAGCAGCTACATAAAAACTAATTGCATATTTGAAATCTGCATAAAAAACTGTCTAGTTGGCTGAATTTTGAATTCTCTGGTACAAATAATAAAAAAAAAGTTGTTTCGAGGAGCCTCTCTTCTTAATTCAAGCGGGCTCCCGAGGCAGCATCCAGGAATGACTGACACAGCAAGCAGTCATTACAATAGCCCTACTCAAAACTGAGCTGCATGCTGCAGAGTTGCCCACACCCCTCTGCCATGCATGCAATGGCAGCCATGACGAAAACTGGACGACCCCGTCTCCAAGAATTGTCTGACCGTGTAGTTTTCGGCTTTCTTTGTGGAGCTTCGCGTCAAGCCTACATCGACGACGGCTATGGGCCACGCATCAGCCATCCAATCGAGCCCAATTGTTCACAGTTTTAGACGTAGATTAGCGCCGCCACAAGCTTCACTCTTTCATTTGCATGGTTCTTCTACTGCGCCAAAATTGCACACTTGTCACACACCATTTGCTGCACACAGAAGCACGGCCACGCGTCTTATTCAGCAGCCATAGGTGAAGCCTTTTCACAGCCACTTGTGAAGCTCTACCGCTACCGCAATGCACCCTGAAGGATGCTGCGAGGGCTCTTGCCATTTTGGAGCAGTTCTGTTGTGAACGCAATAAGGTTTTAATAGAAATGCGAAAAATAGTCATTGTCGCGCTGTTCCCATCTCAAAAGGAGGCTACCATTGCCCAATTTTTTTACTAAATAAATTTGTCGTAATGCAAGTGGTTCTTGTCGGTTTTTTTCGAGGTAATTCAATAATTTGAACTTTGGATAATTCAGACATTTTTCCCGGTCCCTTGAAATTTGATTTAATGACCTTTTACTGTACTGCTATGCTTGCAGGATGTAAAGTTGTGTGCTCAGCAGTGCCACTTTTGCATTTTTAGACTTGCTCAAAGGCTTGAAATGGCTGTGTTGTGCTCAAGCATTGATCTGGGCTGGCCACAAGCAACTGAATTAATGATAGAATGTATGAAAAACTTTGCGGATGCAGATGTGCATGTCACTGTGGACGATGCACCACCTACATGTTGTATCCTCATTTGGGCAGTTAGTGAAACTGGCTGCATCAAAATTGTAGATAATAGTCATTTTCAGATTTGCTTAGGTGGAGCTGCACGTGCAGTTTTTCACCAAAACTGAAAACACCTGTTGTCCTTGTGGCTGCAGGGCTGATGCTTCCTTTGCATGCTGAACATGAAAGGTCTCCTCAATTTGGCTGCACTTTCTGCACCAGTTCAAGCGGTGCAGCACTCTTGCTCTTGATTTGTCAGTGCATCTAGGGCCACCTGCACTTCGGCATTTGATTTCACGTCGTGCTGCGTGAGTTCTGCACTTCTGCACTAGCCTTCTGGCGAGGTTTCTTCTTATGCAAGTCAACGTTTATAGATATGCTTCAGTTTCGAAACTCTCAGCCAGAGCAGGGCGTGACTTGCTTCTAGGGAGTGTGAGGGCACTGCAGTTGATGCTTGCGTCATCGTGGCAGTCATGCGGCGTGGGCGACAGCGAGTACCTTATTGGATGCGGAGGTAGAATGCTTTGTTGTGCATCTGGCAGTTTTTTTTCTTGACACATCATTCCATTCATGGCTTTCAGTAATGGCTAGTCGATCTCCTTCACCAGTGGATATCCATCAAGGAGAAGTTTGAAAGGTGTCATGAACAGCACGGTTAACCACGACTGCTCATGCATATGCAGCTGCTTCCTATCAGGAAGTGTTATTCTCATCAAACTTCCGAGCATTTATTTGGTGTGGTACTGTTTTATCCTCCACGCAATATATGTGATTAAGTTTGAAACAATGGCTTAACCTAAAAAAAATAGAGACATAATCAACGGTGATGTCAAGAAGATAAATAAGGATGCATCTGCATTGAAGAAAAAAGCCGTTCTGACGCAATTTACGATCAATCTCAGCCTAGCCATCTGTCGTTTACCTTCAGAAAGCACCGATCGCGGAAGAGGGTGGACGAAGTTTAGCAGCAAGCAGCCAGTATCATTTAATCAGTTAAGAAAGTTGAACGACAAAATTATTTTGAGAGCATTTATCTCACAGCTATTACTGAAAATGGTGCTTCCCTGCGACTTCCACTGAATTGGAAGATCTCGCAAGGTCAGATTAATTTGATCCCACTTTTAGAATCAGAGCCTGATCTTTGCGAAGTACGTTTTCATATGAAACCGATCTTCGAGAAGTGCATTTTTGTATGACACTTTAAGGAGCAGCTGTTTGTCTTTAAGAGTAGTGAGTATCATTTTTCGATCAGCTGCCTGGAATGCTAGATGAATTTACAGCCCAATTAGTTCACTTTTATTTGGTATTGCATATGCATTTTTTCTTGCAAAAGTAAGATGGCAAAAAAAGAAATTCCATGCTTGCGTCACCCCAGGGTGAGGCTGGAGCAGCCTGACACTGCCCGGAGGACAAAAAGAGTGCTCGCAGGACTACCTCTCAATAGGTCCACAGTATAAATGTGTAATAAATGTGTGCTTACTTTTAATTTCAATAGCCTGAATCACTTTGGGACATTAAATCCACATAAACCAAACCAATCCTTGTACTTTTAACATTCTTATTTGTTTGCATGGTGTCACTTACTTTTAGTCAGTGCATTTGTCTATTGCGATCCTTCATTAGAAATTTTTGAATTCAAATATTGGTGCCTTGCCCAGTGCTACAGTGTTGAGTATATCATGAAGGAGTACATTGAAGAATGTTGCATCATGAGCAGCAAATTAAGCCAGAACGTTGGGACTCTGAGCGCACTTAAGGGGATACGTGGGTCTTGAGATAAACATTTTTATTATTAAAGATATCGTAATTAAATTGGATATGTATATGTGTTCCTTCTTCCTAGTTTCAAAAATATAATTAGTTTCAGTATAGCTCAATTAGGTTCCATATTATAGGAAAATAACAAGCCTAATTAGTTAAATTCTTACGTGTCATTAAGACACTTTCTTTCTGCATTTTTGGTTTTGGATTGAAATGAGGCTGCAGCCAAAGGCCTGCCATCTGGAGGAATGCTAATTATACTGTTGATGAAGCATATAATCTTATAAAAATGTTAAATTTTGTACAAGCGCCATAATTGAGAAGTATAGTTAATGACATTGTTCACAAAATTTGAAATGTTTGAGTAAGCCAAACAAAAGCAGCATAGCTTCATAGTTTATTTATTTATGAATCTAGTGGTATAAGATTAATTTAAATTGCACCATCAAATCATAATAAAAACTCCTGTAAGGCTAGTCATGTTGGCAAAAACACGAAGGTGACAACAAAATTGCATTTGAAGTGCACGCGTAAGCCATTCGGAGGTCGTTGTAGAGACCTCAAAAAACAGCAGAATTCGTACGTTCCAAAAATATTTCACAGTAGGGAGTAATACAGTGGGGAAGGGGCCCAGCTTTCAAATAAAACCGAGATGGCGGCCGTGGGAACCGACGGGCACTAAGTCCTGCCGCATTTGGTTCCAAAGTCACCATTTCCATGCTTCGTAGGTGCAATATATATATATATATATTAGTAGGTATTATCAGAGTGACCTTACTGCTGGTCTTATCACATATAGCTGCTTATGCACCTTTCATGAGGCTGTTACCACATAGTCCAGCCGCAAGTGCTTATAGTTTCACATGCCTTGCTTTCAGCCTTGCCGTGGAACTCATGCTGCAGTGTTCATATTCGCTCACTGATGATGAGACGATGGAGGTGAGCAGTGCATAGCAAACTTCATTTTTTTTTTGTTTTCGCTCAGTAGTATTTGCATGAGAGAAACTTGTTTAAAGCTTTGTAAGCCTGATTTAACCACATTGTGAGAGCTGTAGAATATCTTCGCATCTAGGAAAAGTGTGCATGGACTAACACTTGATGACTGCTTCATCACTAGTCATTCAGATCATCGTTACCTTCCTTGCTAGTATAAGATATAAACCCTTTCACATTAGTGAGAGTTCCTGTAAAGGCATTGAAGAAGTATTGGCAACAAATATTAAGTTTCTGTTTGTTGGTGACAACAGTGTGCCGAGGCTTAGAAATGGGAGGGTTGGAGGAGACACCCCTGGTTGAACTTTAGACAATTTATTGCAGCATCATTTTGTTCCTACTGTTTGGTTCGGTTTTCTCACTCTGTGACACAGGGCAGTACACAGAACCACCAGAGGCTGTGTGCGCTTGCAGCAGACGATGGAGCAGCAAAAGTGCAGTGGAGCAAAAGTGCCGCTGTCCTTTGACATCGCTGCATATGGAAACCCAAAATCAAAACTTTAGAAGAAAAACAGTGCTGTAATAAATTATCCAAAATGCACCGGGGCATACCCTCTGCAGTTCTGTCATTCGAAAGGCCTTCCGCACTACCATCGGCAACAAAAGGGGGACGGCTAAATATTTGAGGTCTCTACTACAAACCAGCTGGGACACATTTTGACATCTGAGCCAAGCATTTTCAGTAGTGTGCATTTGCTCTGGGGGCTCTGTGGTTGGCTGGAAATGTAGTACTCATTACTTGACTTGGTATACCTTGTGATGCAGCTGCTGTTAGTTCTGAAAGCCATCTTTATCTTTAGCTCTGCTATTTCTGAGATTTGTGAAAACATGTCATTTCGCCATAATATGTGAGATGTTTCCTGTCGTTCCGTATATATGATATTATCAATGTGAACTTACTCCTGGTCTTATCACAAATAGCTGCTTATGCACCTTTCATGAGGCTGTTACCTTTGTAGTCCAGCAGCAAATGCTTATAGCTTATCCCGTGAGTGCACGAAGGTGTATACATACTTCTGTGCGACATCTCTCACTCTCGCTGTCATTGTCCATTCCAGGGGATCAGTGTTGATGAAAGAAATTTACAGAAGCTGCGTTCAGCATTCGCCTTGTTTTGCCAAAATGAGCTGGTAAGTGGATGGCAAGCGGCAAGCATTCTGTTTTTTCTACTCCAAGGGCGTAGCTAGTGAAAATTCTCATTGTACACTCTGCCACACTGCAGGATTTTCTAGTATATTGTCACGTAGTGGTGACGGCAGTCGAAGGAGCGATGAAGACAGACAAAAGGTCTTCTAAAAGAAAACTGTTTATTGGGCTGACTTGTGCCCACAATGGACTGAATCACTCGGCGGCGGCGAAGCGACAAGCGTGCTCGGCGGTTGTCGAACAGAATGCCCGCCGCTGTCAGCCGTGGTCAATTTAAAGCTGATAGTAAACTTTCGAGATAAAGCGTGCAAAGTTACTAGAACATTCCGGAACAACATAGAATCAGCTCTGCCTGGCTGCTATCAATCGAGATAAATCTAGTTGCATCTTGCGTCGCAAACAAAGCGATAAAGTGGTGTGGCGGCAGATTTAAAGAACGAAAAAACACTGCAAATATTCATGGCATTACTCCCCTCTCAAAGAAGCATCCACCCGATGCAGTGAAACAAATAATGCGACTAGTAACAGATAAAACGGATCTTGGGAAAAAAGAGTATGGAAATGCAGCGTCCTTGAGCGCGCATAATGTGGCTTCAGACGGACTACATGGGCAACTTCTGGTCGTACGTGGCGTCGCTGGGATGCAGTCATTGCATCAGGGATGACTTCATAATCCAGTTCACCTAGCCGACGAAGAGCCTTGTACGGGCCGAAATAGCGGTGCAAAAGCTTTTCACTCAATCCACGGCAGCGAAGGGGCATCCAAACCCAGACTTGGTCTCCTGGCTTTTATTCCGCGTTGCGTCTTCATAGGTTGTAGCGTCTGGCGTCGGTTCGCTGCTGATCTTTGATCCGTAATCAGGCAAGCCTTCGAGCTTCTGCGCGTTGAAGGTAGGTGGCAACGTCGACATTTTCTTCTTCTGTAACGTTGGGCAGCATGGCGTCTAGCGTGGTCGTGGCCTCCCTGTCATGGACGAGCCTAAAAGGCGCCATCTGGGTGGTCTCCTACACTGCAGTGTTGTAGGCGAAGACGACGTAAGGCAGGATGACATCCCAGGTTTTGTGTTCGGCATCGACATACATGGCGAGCATATCGGCGATGGTTTAGTTCAGGCGCTCGGTCAGTCCGTTGGTCTGCGGATGGTATGCAGTTGTCCTCCGGTGGCTGGTTTGGCTGTAATGCAGGATGGCTTGCCTTAGTTCCGCCGTGAATGCTGTTCCTCTGTCTGTGATGAGCACATCGGGGGCGCCGTGTTGAAGAAGAATGCACTCCACGAAAAATTTGGCGACTTCTGCTGCTGTTCCTTTCGGTAGGGCTTTCGCCTCGGCGTAGCGGGTCAGGTAGTCGGTCGCTATGATGATCCACTTATTTCCAGAAGTTGACGTTGAAAAAGGGCCAAGCAAGTCCATGCCGATTGGCTGAAAGGGCCTTGAGGGAGGTTCAATGGGGTTCAGAAATCCTGCTGGTCGTGTGGGAGGGGTCTTTCATCGCTGTCAATCTCGGCAGGTTTTCACATAATGTGCGACATCGGCAGGCAGTCGGGGCCAGTAATACTTGTCTTGAATGCGGCAAAGGGTGCAAGTAAACCCGAGATGTCCCGCTGTCGGCTTGTTGTGTGAAGTGTGTAGAACTTCTTCGCGGAGACAAGCAGGTACAACAAGGAGGTAGGCTGTTTTGCTCGCTGCAAAGTTCGTCTTCACAAGGACCTCATTCTGCACACAGAAGGAAGCCAGTCCTCACTTGAATGAAGCGGAGGGTGAAGAAACCTTGCCTTCCAGGTACTCGATTAGGCATTTTAGGTCGGGGTCCGAGCGTTGCTGCTGAGCAAAAGAGCTGGGGCTGATGGGTCCCAGGAAGGCGTCCTCATTGTCGTCCAGCGGCGGTGTATCTACAGGGGCTCGTGAGAGGCAATCGGCTTCAGAGTGCTTGCGTCCGGGCTTGTAAAGAACAGTGACGTCAAACTCCAGGAGACGCAGACTCCATCGAGCGAGTCGGCCAGAGGGGTCCTTCAAATTGGCAAGCCAGCACAGCGCGTGGTGATCGCTGACCACCTTGAACGGTCATCCGTACAGGTAGGGGTGGAATTTTGACGTAGCCTAGATGATGGCAAGGCACTCCTTCTCAGTTGTCGAATAGTTAGCCTCAGCCTTGGATAGGGAACGGCTAGCGTATGCGATGACTTTCTTCAGCCCGTCGCTTTTTTGAACGAGGACGGTGCCTAGGCCCACGCTGCTTGCGTCGGTATGAACTTCAGTATCGGCATTTTCATCAAAATGCGCGAGGATCGGTGGGGACTGTAAACGACGCTGAAGTTCTTTGAAGGCTTCTGCTTGCGGCGCTTCCCATTTAAACGGTACGTCTGCCTTCGTCAGTTGGGTCAGGGGCTCGGCGATGCGCGAAAAGTTTTTCAGAAATCGTCGGTAAAGTGTGCACAGTCCGAGAAATCTGCGCACTGCTTTCTTATCGGCCGGCGGTGGAAACTGTTCAACAGCAGCTGTTTTCTGCGGGTCTGGGCATACTTCCTCCTTGCTAACAATGTGGCCTAGAAACAGCAGCTCTTCGTAGGCAAAGTGGCACTTCTCTGCTTTCAAGGTTAGGCCAGACGACTTGATGGCGTCTAGTACTGTTTGAAGTCTTTTGAAGTGCTCTTCAAAGTTCGAGGCGAAGACAACGACGTCATCTAAATATACCAGACAAATTTGCCACTTCGGGCCTGCCAGCACTGTATCCATTACTCGCTGAAACGTCGCTGGTGCGGAACAGAGACCAAATGGCATCACCTTGAACTGAAACAGCCCATCCGGAGTGATGAATGCTGTCTTCTCGCAATCTCTTTCGTCGACCTCAATTTGCCAGTAGCCTTTCTTGAGGTCCATCGATGAGAGATACTTGGCGTTGCAGAGGCGGTCCAGTATGTTGTCGATGCGGGGGGTAGACGTCCTTCTTTGTTATGTTGTTCAAGCGGCGGTAATCAATGCAGAATCGAAGTGCACCGTCTTTCTTTCTCACTAGAACAACTGGTGCCACCCGTGGGCTGTTTGAAGGCTGAATGACGTTGTCGCGAAGCATTTCTTCGACTTGGTCCCGGATGGCTTGTCGTTCTCGCGGTGAGACACGGTAGGAGTTTTGACAGAGAGGTCGGACGTGTTGGTCCGTTATAATGCTATGCTTGGCAATTGCCGTTTGTCAGACCTTCGGCGAAGTCGAAAAACACTTACTGTAGCTTCGAAGCAGATTGCGGATCTGGTCTTGTCTGTTCCGGTTCAGGGCTGAGTTGATGTCGAAAGTGGGCGAGTTCTCTTGGTCAGGCGAATTTTCTGCGGAGGGGTTGGAGAGGGCGAAGGAGTTTCGTACGTCGGGTATTTCGTCGGAGAAAGCAATCGTCGTTCCTCTGTTAATGTGCCGGTATTCTTCGCTGAAGTTAGTCAGCAGTACTTCGGCCTGGCCATTGCGGAAATGTGCGATGCTGATTCCTCGGTCTAGAAGCAACTGCATGTTCCTCTCGATGATGGCTTCAGCGTTAATGGCTTTCGTGGCGCCTACGGTCACGGTAACGCTTGACCGGGGGGGGGGACGCTCACTTCTTCCTCCAGGACACTCAGGGCAACGTGATTTTTCCGAGTTTTCATCGAAGCGATGGCTTCGTCCATTGAAAGCGGGATCAGCTTGGATCACAGGTTGATGATCACCTGATGCTCATTAAGGAAATCCATACCCAAGATCACTTCGCGGGAGCATTGCGGTAGCAGAACAAAGGTCGCAGGATAGGTATGTCCTTTGACAGTCACTTGCGCTGTGCATCGTCCTATGGCGTAATGAGGTGGCCCCCTGCGGTGCGAATTTGTGAGCCGTCCCAAGCCGTTGTGACTTTTCTCAGCTGCGCAGCGAATGTTAAATTCATCACCAAGTAATCGGCTCCTGTGTCGACTAGAGTGGTAACTTTCCGGCCGTCGATAGTCACCTCTAAGTTGGAAATCCTGGCTCTTGCATTGCATGCCGCTCTCGGCGTCAGGTCACGGCTTCGTCGCATATGCGAGTCGCGTGTGGTCGAAGCTTTTCTGAGTGGCGGTGTCGTTTTGAAGGCAGTTTGTGTCATGGTCGGGGTTGTCATTTTGTGCGGCATCGGTGCAGCGAAAGCAGTTTCTTCATGCGGCGTCGCGGGTGCAGCGTCTTCATGGGGCGTGGTCGGTGGAGGATCTTTGGCGTTTCGCTCGTGAGCAACCTCGCCTCCAGAGGTTGCGGTCTTTAGTTTTCCCTACGGGGGCTGGGAGACCTTCCACGTACCGCGGCTGCGTAGCTGCGGCGTGGCGACGCAAAGTGCGAGGTTGACGGCGATGGTGAGCGCGAAAAGCGGTTTGGCGTGTACTCCTCTCGACGCAGGTACTCATCGATTTCCTGCGGACGTTGGCCGAAGCTTGGTCATGGGGTGTTAACGGCAAATCCTCAAAGACCGATACGTCGGTACGGACAGTGACGAAGAATATGGCCGGCCTCACCGCAATGGAAGCACAACGGCCAGTTGTCGGAAGTCCTCCAGGCGTCGCATTTCCTGGGGCTTGAGCGTTGATCGTAGGCTGGGCGGGCGGGGGCAGGGAGGTGGCGTTCGGGAACAAGTTGTTCATGTCGGACAGGATGCAGGGGTTGTCGTTGGGGCTGAGGAGTCCTTACTGCAGCGGCGTAGGTCATGGTCTGGAGTTCTGTGACCGTCGGGGTGCCAAGTGCTTGTTGCACTTCTTCCCGTACCACATCCATCAGAGTCGCTGCTTGTGGCTGTGGGGAGGATGGCAGTAATTGGCGTAGCTCCTCTCGGACGATTTCGCGGATAACTTCCTGCATGCTGTCGCTGGTGGTGGCCGTCGTGTCTGAACGGATTGCACAGGCAGAGGAAGGGCAATTATACTGCCGAGCTCGGACGTTGAGGGTCTTCTCAATCGTGCAGGCTTCTTGCATGAATGAATTCCTCGACTGTTTTTGGCGGCTGGCGGACAAGGCTGCCAAAGAGTTGTTCTTTTACGCCGTGCATTAAAAACTGAACTTTCTTTTCCTCGGTCATCTCGGGGTCGGCGCGGCGAAATAGGTGCTTCATCTCCTCGACGTAACCACGGACGGGCTCATTCGGAAGCTGGATCCTGGACTCGAGGAGTCGTTCGGCTCTTTCTTTCCTCACGACACTGGTGAATACCTTCAATAGTTCTTTCTTGAATAGCTCCCATGTCGTAAGGGACGACTCGTGGTTTTCGTACCACGTGCGTGCGGAGCCATCCAATGAGAAAAAATATGTGTCCAATCTTTGCCGCATCATCCCACTTATTGAATGACGCCACGCGCTCGAATTGGTCCAACCATTCTTCGGGGTCTTCGCCTAGGGATCCATTGAAAGTTGGCGGCACCCGCGGCTGCTGCAGTATGGTCGGTATCGACATCTTCGGCAAGGTTGCGGTGCTCGTAGCAGCGTCTTTTCAATGTCTCGTCTGGTCCGGCAGGGTGCCGAACTCAGGCTCCTCTCCCTGGAGACGTCGGCTGACTCGCTGAGCTGCTGGCTCGTCCTCGGCTGCGAATCGCTGAGGGCTGGCTTCACGACTTGAAGGGGGCATCCGGAACATGGAAGGCTACCCCGCACCTCCACCAGATGTCACGTAGTAATGACGGCAGTCGAAGGAGCAATGAAGAATGAACAGACACTGCAAATATTCGCGGCAATATTGCTACATAACCTTCTGCATTGCATTTTGGTAAAATGATGTAAATAATACCATTGTAAGTGGACATAGGCTGATGATGACGATAGTAAATAATGGCCGTCTGCATGGTTGATAGGAATTTTGACCTACACTATACTGATGTTTAGATTTTTAACATGGGGATTTTCATGCATAGCTATCTACTTAAAAAATGCTTCTTGCTGCGAAGCTATGGTTTGTACATATGCTAATGCTTGGAAGTATTTTAGAGATCCTGTTCTGAATCCTATTTTATTTGCGAGGCAGTTAATTTTGGGTTATATGGAGGCAATGCAGAACTGCTTTGGTGCATAAAGCTTGCCATTGAGATATACTCCCAGCTGAATGATTGGATCAGTGCCTGTGCTTGCCTGAAGATGATGAAACACCAGCTCTACTATGCTTGCTGTGACACTTGTTCTGTTCTTCTCCGTGCAGATGACGGCATTTCTGTATTACAGTAGAATCTCAATTGCACAAATTTCACGGGGTCATGAAAAATATTCGTATAATCCGAAATTCGTATGTAGAATTTATGCAGATCTGTTTTCAACTGGCGGGGTGTCATTACGGCCGTGTGCCATCGCTGACTCGTGATGGCACACTGCTCGCAGCACATACCGTGCAACTGACCATCGCGACTTCAGCTGCGCGCTGCCTCTCACTACTCACGTTGTGCACCGCGTCACTGGTGATCCATGTGTCGGCGACGTACGGGCAGCAAGTAATTGGTGGGTGCTTGAGGGTGCAGCAGTGATTTGTGCATCCGTGTTGTCTGCAGTGGGGTGGGGGGAGGGGTTGTTCGTGACATTCGAATTTATGCACATTGTGCACAACGCACTCTGGCCAGGACATTTTACGAATTCGATCATCCCAAAATTTGTATTAACCGGGATCATATCATTGAGATTCCACTGTATCCGGTTAGGCTCGTATTTGGGGTCTGGCTTTGCACACAACAGTGGTTTTCATCAATTTCAACTAAGGCAGGCAGGAAGCGACAGCAGACTTGCTAGTAAAGAAAATATCCTGGTAAATTGCGATTTCTGTGACATTTGGCAGTAAACAAGCACATCCTACATACAGGACATGGGCGTTGGCATTTCTGTAGCATTTTCTTCCTTGTAATGTTGCACGTGCAGTCAGTTATTATGGATTGCAATGCAAGACCAATAAACATGCTATGATTGGAATTTTATTGAAATACAGTTTTGGTTTCTGAAACTGTGGAACCTGCTAGTGGACTGTTGGCAATTGGAACTCTCTTAATTCAAACAGAAGCTTTTGGCCCTGCCAATACCAAGTTTATATACTCTGCATATTTTGCCAAGTAATATAAACTTTGTGCAAGTATAAACTCGGAATATTTTAAACAAATCTTCAAGTCATTCTAGGGGCGTGCAAATAGTATGTTTTTGACATTGACTTAAATATGAATGGAATAATGAAAGAACTGAATCGAATAATGATATGTGATCATTTACTACTTGTGCAAATATTCTTATAAAACTGATAATAATGTGAATCAGAGAAGTACTTGTAGTAGCGCTATAACTCTTTTAGTTAAAGTTGTAGCTGTCAAAAAATGCGGCAGCTTACTGCCGCTGTGGTGGCTCAGGGATTATGGTACTCAGCTGCTGATCCGAAAGATGCGGGGTCGATCCCGACTGCAGTGGTCACACTTCCGTGGAGGCGAAATGTTCTTGGCCTGGTACTGTACAATGTCAGTGCACATTGAAGAACTCCAGGTCGTTGAAATTATCCAAGTTGCTTTGGGACATTAAGCCCCATACAGAAAACCAAACCAAAAGATGTAGCAGTGATCTCGACGGGCAGCACGAAGTCAATATATTAACTCTGGGGCCATCATGTCTAGCACATTGGGAGATTACCTTCTTCTACTGACGGTGACGGCGAGTTAACTAGCGCCGCATCTCAGTTGATAAGAGGGATGAGAGTTATAAGCCACGGCCTCCGATATCGGGCATGAAAGCAGTGTTTGCTGAACCTGGCTGAACGCTGTCATGTCGCCCAGTCTTAGCGGCCATATGTTTGAGCATTATGAATGCTGCCACACAGATGGACCACACGGCAGCGCTGAACGCGCAGGCCAATCACAGCAGCATGCTATGCAATAAAGGAGTGGGCCGTGATTTCAAACAAGGCGTAAAATAAAATTACGACATGCCTGATGTAAACTTTGTGTCAGTTTCTTGAAACATTTAGAAATCTTAATATTCACTATTTGATTCATTCAGCACATCTAATAGAAGAATATTTGATTTGGTATTCAAAAACTTTGAATGTTTGCACACCCCTAATTCCTTCAATTTTAAATTATTCAGAGTCGACTGTACAGCCAAGCGCAGCATGACTCCACAAGATAGGAATAAGTTATCATTACAAGTGGAGCATGTGAAAATGTTTCAGATGTGCGGTGTGCCAACTATAGACCAACACTGTGTTTGCAAAAATAGAGGGCGCTCACAGATTCCGGAGGCAACAGGGGGGTATCGTCTGTGCCATCATATACTACAGTGAACAGTTTGCCTTTGTTCGCTTACCATGGTGCTTAAGAATGCTTTTTCGTGTAGGGCTGTCTGTGCTTTAGTTTTAATGACTGTGTTAGTAAGCAAAAAAAAAAATGTAGCGCAAGTGACAACATGTTCGACTCCACAAAAAGCTTGTGTAATTTGGAGAAACACCCAGCTGACAGAGCTCCTGGGAGGGGAATGTCCGGCATCATAACACACATTTATGGAGACATTTTGAAAAGATATCAACTTTGAAATGTCATTGTACACTTTGTGACACTCTTCTTATAAGCACTTGCCAACTGTCAATGAACGGCTGCCTTGCATGGGTAAGCTGTGAAATGAGAAAAATATTTCGGGAAGTTTTGTTCACATGTGTTTCTATGGGCTGCACTCCCGGCTAGTAGCCTGAACCAGAAGGGACTCCCGCACGCAAGTATCACTGTGTTTTAAAAATACATTGCCTTGAATATGGCATTTTAAACTTTCACATTCTGATCTAGGATGTACTCTGCTTTTTCTTCACGAAGGTACAATGTCATAGGTGCAATGTTTTAAAAACTTTTGTTTACGTGAATTCCTATGGGTGTAACCCTAATTGTTAACCCTAACTGTAAGCCAAATGAGCAAGTGCTGCGTGTAAGGGCATCATGAATGTTTGTTCTCATTTCGAGAAATTTCACATACCTTGACCTGAACTCAGGTTCATTGCAATTCCCTGAAGCTTCACATCTATCTTTGCCTCTCTGCAATGCAGCTGAAGAGTCAAGAAATCGTAAACAACATCTTCCCGAGGCATGTGGAGCTATTCAGGAATTTAGACTCTGCTCTGGACACTTGCGTGTCACAATTGGGCTATTGGCTGGTGGACGACATGCCGGTCATGGATCCACGCTGGACGTAGCAACAGTCTCCAGGTGGTAGTGTTACTCTCAGCTCGGCATCACTTCTCATCCACCGCCAACTCGAAGATAAACTGCAAGCTCACCAGCTGCTTCTGAACTTTCTCAAGGCCGTTCATCTTTGGCCAAGGGTATGTTTAAGATAAGCCCATAGTTCCCCAGGATTCTGCGAAACATGGCGGATTTAAGCATTTTTTGCAGAATTGTATGTTAGTGGTCACATTCTCATTTTTGATGCTGTTGTTACAGGCATCAGTAGGAGTGACATTGTAATGGAAAAATGACTACCTTATCTGAACAAATATCATGCGATGGAGTAGTTTGAGAACTCGGGAGAATTTTAAAAGAAATATCACTGTGATTATAATGCAGTCTCAAACTTCATGCCAACCATAGCCGAGGGTCCCCCAAAACCCTTTCAGTATCTTCTTTTTTTCAGTGACCTGTCTTTCCATATCCGTTGCCACTTTCTCCTTTGCACTTGCAAGCCGCAGACTTTTCCCCCAATGTCTTTAAAAAGCTGGCTTCTCCTAGTGGCTTTCAAGCTTGACTGTGGAGCTAGCTGTAGTTACCTTGCAACACCTGGAAAAAAAAAATCACACTATTTTCATACCTTGACTCCAAATACCGTATTTACTTGTGTAATTTGTGCCCTCATGTAACTTGCACACCCCTGATTCATTACCTAAAGTAATAAAAATTTTTACACATTTTATGCTCCTTGCTTCGCCGGACCACCAGCATGCTTGGCATGGCCACGTCAGACTGTGTGGCTGCAAAAGGTGTTAGCGGTGAAGGGATGCCACCACGCCACGCTCTGAGAAAAAAATTTTAAAAAAATTGCGCTAGTTGGCAATTGCATGAATAGAGTTCCAGCCCTTTCACCGTTTTGTTATATCAACCAATTTCTTAACAAAACTGCTTATTTTTTTATTCCTGATTTCAATTATTTTTGCATTAAAAAGCATTCATTCAATCTTTAAAAAATGATTGAAGCGAAGAAGAAGTCAGATTAGCATATTCAAGTTTATTATTTCTCACAATACAGAAAACCAACTTCCTGCTGGTAATGAGTGATAAAAATTAAAGAATGACCACAGCCAACAATTTCCTAACTCTTTCACTGAGTTGTGGTGACCAACAGTTGATTGCTTCAATGAGGAAGCTTTGGGACAGTGTGGTAAATTTCAAAACAAGGGATCACGCATAACAGTTTGTTGCAGCTCTCGCACCAAAAGCATTCCTTCCACCCACCAACCACCAAATTCTTTGCAACAGCAAGAGACCAAGAAACACCCACTTCTCTTCCTAGTCGCTGGCACCCATTTTTTGACGCGGGAGTGCTCACACGGACAGTAGCCCTTCACCTTCTCAGCAGAGTTGCAGTTAGTTTCTTCAACCACTATTGAAATGAGCTCATCATCGAGGAAATGCTGAATATATTCAAGCAAGTCATCAGGCGAGCTTATAGTGAACGTCTTAGCGGGAACTGCCAGAAAAGGAAACCGAGGGGGTCGAGTAGGGATGTTACTGACGTCGATCTTCTTCATCCACTGACGCGCGCTCGCAAAGTTGGTTGGTTGGTTGGCCTCAAACAATGCTGGCACATACCCACTGCGGGGGAGTGGCCAAGACACAGGCGGTTACTTGCTGGATACAGGAACGTTTTGACAAGAAAAGGAATAGAAATAGTGTGTAGGCTGATGAAGGACAGAGGTCCTGTTAACTTGGAGATCGAAGACGGGACAATGGCTTAATGTGCATAATAGTATACAACACCTGTAATGTTTCAATTTCGTACTGACTGAGAGTGGGAAAAATAAATTAGAATAGGAGTCGCTGCGTTTCTTGAAGGAAATTTTGCACAGCAGAGCGCACAGTCCTGTCGCTTCGTCCAAGCAAAGAAGCGCCAATGGAAAGAACAACCGCAGAGGACACAGACAAATCCAGTTGATGAAACGGAATTTGCAAAAGACTCTTCCTCAAATGAGAAAAGCGGTGGCAGAACAGCCGGAAGTGATCTATTGTTTCAGGTTCGGCACAAAAAGGGCACAATGGGAAAACCGCCAGGCCAGATCTGTGAAGGTAGAAATTTAGGGGGGGGGGGGGGGGGAATTTAGGGGGAAGAAGTTCGCTTTTGAGCTGTCCTCTTTTTCATCGGAAGAACTGCTCAGCACAACGTCATCGCTGTCGTCCTCGCTTCCT
>JARKHS020011098.1:0-105436 GCA_030143305.2 Amblyomma americanum | reverse complement strand
TCGGTGGCTGCGCTGCCACGCTGCCACGTGGTTGGTCACGTGGTGCAGAGCAGCTGCCGGCGGCAAGGCGCCGTGGCTGATCATGTGGTTCGTCACGTGACCAAGTTCCACTCGGCCAGCTGTAGCTATCGTGTCACTCCAGATTTAACCAGAGCTAAACCACTGCCAATTTTTATTTTTTCATCTTTCCTTACTTATAAATAGCATCTTTGCTGTTAGAACGCGGTAATCCGTGGTACAGGCTAACATCAAAATGTCCCTGAGGGTTTTTTTGAAGTTCAGGCATTTTACTGAAACCTTTACTGCAAGTTCTCCTTTGTCTCCTGATGTTTATGTCATAATTGGCAGGCAAGTGGGATTTTGTTTCAATGGAAATAAATTTTAAACCTTTCCGATTTGTGACCTCAAATGGGGCTATTTCTCCAGTCAACTGTCATTTGTGGCGTCACAAGCTAGCACCCCATTGATATTTACTGCATGTTTGCTAACCGAGAAAATATCGAGCTTGTTTTTCAGCCATTTCAGATATTTCATGATAGGGGCTACCGCTTTGTTGCCGGCTCTACCATTCAACACATGCATGCGGTTTTCCAGATGCTGCCTGTGATGTCACCTGTTAGTCATCAATGATGTCATTTGGTGCTGGAAACCCAGTTTCAGTTTTTTCTTTTTGCTGTTTTAATATCGTTTTCCTATTATTTTGAAAAATGTTTTGCAGCAACTAAGAGAGGGTGATCTAGGAAATATAGATCAACCGCCAACTCAGATGTTCAAAAATGGCGTGGAGTTTCCGTTTAAATATAGAGCCAGGGATAGGGAGGCAGTGCACAGGAAAAATGCAGTAGATCGAAGCCTGCTATAAATCTGTGTAGAAGTGTGAAGAATGAACTCTGAAAGGAAACGTTTATGGCAACACAAAAGATTGTGCCATATGCTTTGAAGCTTCATCAAGCTGTCTTGGAAGGCAAATCTACATGAGGAGGAGTTTTATGCATAGCATGTGGAAATGGTAGTAAAATGATTGACTGTGCTTTGTAAGGCTGTTGCAGAATTATGCAGGTTGAAATGGGACCTTCGTCGGTCTTCCAAAGCTCATGGGATAGTAAAAAAAAAATAATTGTGAATGAGTGTTTGGTACAAAATATTACCAGGTGGTTTTAGAATTAGTGTTCTAAGAATGGGGTAATCATGCAGTAAATTATTGTCACACTTACTTTGCCCTTGTTTTGAAGAGTAGTAATGAAATACATAGAACTTATTTTCGTGGAGCCACAGATACTGAGGATAAGCTTATCTCTAAAAGGCATAAGAGACTAGCTTGGAGGCACTTGCCGTTGCTTCATTTCAATGGGTACTCTTGTGCTGTCCGAAACCAACGCACCTTGAAGGACCCCAGGTGGTCCGAGTTAATTCGGAGCTCTTCACTATCTTGTCCCTCGTAACACATGCGTAACTTTGACACGTTAAACCCCACAATTTACAGTTTTTTACACTTCAGTGGGGTGCTCATACCATCTATTCATCTTTCCAGGCATGCATAAGCACCTCTTTTTTTTGTCATGTTATCTGTTTGTCTTTATTTTAACGAGGGGAAAGTTTATGGGAAGGGATAAAGGAGTTAGTGAAAGAAGAAAGTAACAAAGAAGTGCCATAGTGGAGGGCTCCGGAATAATTTCGACCACCTGGGGATCTTTAATTTCACTGACATCGTACAGAACATGGGCGCCTTAGCGTTTTGCCTCTATAGAAACGCAGCCGCCGCAGTCGGGTTCGAATCCAGGAACTCCGGTGCAAATTTCTCTTCCAGAGGGCATTTGTTGGCAGGTTTCATTTATACCTTCCTTTGGATGCAGCATTTGCTTATTTTTTTTAGTTTGAATGGATTGGAAGGGCATATCATTTGTGAGGTATCTGAGCTAGAGAAGCATTTTTTTAGTTTGAATGGATTGGAAGGGCATATCATTTGTGAGGTATCTGAGCTAGAGAAGCAATTTTCTGCTCGACAGTAATGGTGGAGCCATCTGTTGCTTTGGAGGTAAAACTATGCTGTAGCTTTCTCGTTTCTCGTTCAGTTTATAGTGGGCATATCTCTCCTGTGTCAACAGATCGTGCTGCTACTCCAGACAATGTGGAAAACTTTTTATTGTGTGTGGGCTGTGGGGTATCGCTGCAGATGGCATGCACTCCTGATTCATTGTGGCTGAAAAAATGAATCGCCCCACTGAAGTGTAGTAATAAATAAAACATGCAGCCAGTTGCCACCTCCATGTGAAATTCGAAGTGGCCTTGAACTAAAATATGCATATTCTGTCTCAAAATGACAGAAAAATTCTTGTGCGAAAAGGTTACAAAACTTTATTTCTACACCATGTCACAAGGGTGACTATACCATAAGAGGGGCAAAAAAAGTGCTTCTGGAACCTGTGTGTACAGTAGTGTTGAGCTATTTGTTGTTGTTGTATGCACACACATGAACAGAGGGCAGATATTAGAGACCTAGATTGAATAGATAGTGATACTGCAGATATCGATAAGAGATAGTGATACTGCAGATGTCGATAAAACACAGAATTAAGGTAAACCTGATTTATCAGGTGGCTCTTGATTCCTCTGTTTTTTTTCACGACTGCACATGCAGTTGTTGCGATTGTACGTTTTTCTGTGAGAGGAGGCTTTAGTTTGCTCTCCCTACTTGAAGTACACAGGCACATTCATTTTTATGTCCTCTCCTAGCTACAGGAATGGCTTGGTCAGTGCGTTGCCAGTAATTAGCATGTTTAATATAAGGCCATATGTGCCTTCAGATAAGGTTCTGTAAAGCTTTGCCATTGTCAGCAGTCTGGCAGCTATGTTTAAATGCTCTAGCGAATTGGAGGGAACTGTGGCTCACACCATCAAGTGTTAAATGCGAAATGGGGGTATCTGGATGTTGGTGGGGGTGTGTGCCCATCAAGAAGAGTATCGCAAGAGGACTGGACAAGGGGGGGGGAGAGGGAGCGGGGGGGTCCATAGGAGATGTCAGCAGAAATGATATACTTGTGCAGGCACGGGCAGGAGGGAAGCTCTGCTTTGAGCATTGGGAACATCGTAGGACACTGAATTGCTATTGACATATATGAAGGTTTTACCAGAAGTAATGCAAAACTTGGCCTAACTTCTTTATAGCCTGACACGCATTTTTAAAATTCTGCCTGTTTGTAGAGTTGCTCTTCTTCTATAATAAGCATTAATTTTTTTGCAGGCAGGCAGCTAGTGGAGATTTTGCAGGTAACGAATAGATCCTTTTCACTGCATGTAGCTAACGGATTCCAAGGAGAGGCAATGGGCAGTCATGGAGTTTTTGACGAAGAAAGCATGCAGGCTGTCGGATATCCATAGAAAGCTACTGATTGCTTATGAACACGACGCCATTGACAAGGGCAATGTGCTGAGGTCGACTAAGAAGTCTAAGCAAGAGATACTAGCATTGAAGACAAACCATGCTGTGGGATTAAAACAAATGTGACTACTGACACTTTTAATCTGCGAGTAGACTAATTGACACTGGCCCAAAGTCATTCGTTTTGATGGAGCCTACGTTGAGCTGTACCTTTATATTGTAAATGAGTTGCTGTACAAGCATGTAGAATATAAACGACTTGTGTCAATTAACAAAAAAGTTATGCCAACTTTTGCATTGCTTTCAGTACAACCCTCATTGGTTTGGAGAATGTTCAAAAGCGAGCTAGTGTGGAACGCCATAAACAATGCAGGAACAATGCCTTTTTCGTTTTGTTAGTATTTGGAACTTTTATGCTGCTGTTTTGTTTTTCTTTATTTGTAAGTTTATTTTTCCTTTTTTTTGGAATTTGCTTAGCATGTGCTGTGCCGACCTGCTCTAAGAGGTGTAGCCATTAGTATCTCCACTAGCTCCAGCTCTGAGCATTTGCTGCTATTTTGTGTGCCTCCTATTTTGCAGAGTGTGTTGTGTTCAGTCTGCCACATCAACATAGTGGGGTGCTTGAGTGTTCATAATTTGGGAAATGCTTAAACTTTACTTTTAAGAGTAGAACGCGACTGCGTTAGCGGGTCCCGTTCACATTGCCTACTTAGTTGCCAAACTCTTAATTAGCAGACTCGCAATTTCTCATGTACGCATTATTGCATATCTCTAAGACACCTCACTAAGTAAAAGACAATGCATTCACTAGGTACATCTTTATTCAGCTTGAACCAATGGGCCTCTGTGGATCCTGTCTTGCAATCGGAAAGTCCTGGGTTTGATTCCCACTCAAACCCAAGTTAATCCAATTTTCTCTTCAGTTCAATTTTATTAATTCTTTGCTTCCATCGGTATTTTTTGTTCATGGCTAATGACGCTGACGCCACCGCCGACACCAGCGGCTTTTCTGTGGCATGGTGCCCTAAACACTATCACGTTAAATAAGACAAAACAAAAAATCACACAGAAGATTTGTTTCAAGAGCTGATACAGCACATGCAAAGTGTAAATTTAAAGAAAGACTTGGGTTAAAGTGGGGGGCGGCTTGCATATGGTGCAGAACAGACCTAGCAGCCCCTACACTTGGAAAGAGGCTTGCTTCTGCTGCATTTCGAGTACTCCACTGTAAGATATGTAGCATTGCTTTGCACTGTGTGCACTGCATTCTTTGTCACGTGGAGGTGGTTGTGTTGTAATAATTAACAATTTATTAATGCTGAGTTAACATAAAATAGCAGGTAGATGAATCAATGTTATGTCACAGTAGCTTGTTTTCAGGTAAGGTCAGGAGGCACCTGTCAACAGATGAAACTTGCTTGTTTTGTCTGCCGCGGTGGCTCACTGGTTATGGTGCTCAGCCGCTGACCCGAAATAAGCGGGTTCGGTCCCGGCCGTGGCGGTCAAATTTCGATGGAGGCGAAATTCTAGAGGCCCGTGTGCCGTGCAATGTCAGTGTATGTTAAAGAGCCTCAGGTGGTAGAAATTTCTGGAGTCCTTCACTATGGCATCCCACATAGCGTGAGTCGCTTTAGGACGTTCAGCCCCATAAACTGAACCGAAACTTGCTTGTTTCAAAGCAAGAAATAAGAGGGAGTGGAAGTCAGCCTATATAGCCTTCTTGACAAGGCATCTAATCTGAGGACAACATGGGACTTGTATTTGAAGGCTTCATGACCAGTGCATAAACCTGAGGCTCGGCAGGCAGCTCGTGAGGTGCTTATCAGTGCACTAAGCTGACCATCTTCTACACATTGTTTTTTTCAGATCACGTTCATCCTCGCATTCTTTTACTCTGTTCGTCCGCCATGCGGGAGGCACATCTATTACGCACTTTGCATCCTCTGCCTATGTTTCGCCCATGCTATGTTGGTAAGACCTCGTGATTTTCTGTCATGTAATGGAGTCTGAGGTGTAAGGAAATGCATAAGCATCCAAAGGCCAAAGGTGCCAATAGTTTTCTGGAAAAGCTTACTGAGGACAGGGGGCTTACTTTTATTAGAAGCGCTGCAGAGTTGATGGGTGTAGTGTAGGCACTTTCCAGCATCATTGGTTGAATGCTTCCTTTGGGTTCTCTGTTGCAGTGCACCACACTGCTTATTTGAGACATTGCCAAGGAGGAGAGCTGGTGGCAGTCTCCGCTTAAGTTAGCCCTAACACCTCGATTATAACAGCATTGACTGGTGGTTAGGGCAGCCAGCACATATTTCTTCTTGTCTCAAAGTTCAGCATAAAAGTTTCATAAACATATTTTTTGTCACTGGTAGAGGTCATTCATTTGGCATTTTTAGCTTGGCTGCTGAAACGAAATGCTTCTAAGTTAGAGCGTTGTGAAAAAGAAGTGCAATATTTTGCTGGGTTCTCACTTGTGGTGTCTTCGACAATGTCACTTTGATCCTCTGACCAAGAGCGCAGAGACTGGAAGTGAACTCTGGATCTGGGACGGAGGAGGCATCACTCAGGCTAACATACGAGGTTCTCTTAGAGTGGTCATGTGATGGAAGCAGAACCTTAAAGACAAGCACTGATGTCCGGTGTATTTTATTTATTCCACATCAATAGTTTCATCATATCACTTCCATATTCCAACCCCAGGGCACTCACTGACAAATAGTTATTTGACTGGTTCTGCAACATGGCATACTTTCAAGCTTGGTCAGTGTGGTCGTCACCAAATAAGTTTGCTAGCTAAGATTGCTACCATGAACTGCAAAAAAATTGCACTTTCATTGTGCACATGCAATGAACATCTGCACTACATTTGGACAGCACAAAAATGGAGCTGTAAAGATGTACAATCTAAACTGTAGGTGAAAATACACTGCAGAAGGTACCTCATGCTAAGCCTTTTCCGTACTTGCCAATGGCACTAGTGCAGTCATCGATGTAACCGTGTTGATCGCTGCTGCTATGCTCCTCGAACATACGCTCCAAGACTCCAGCACATACTGATGGTTTTCGTTGGATCGAAGCTAGTGCTGAACTTGAGTACGGGATCACCAAAATATTGTCACACATCCACTTACCTTTGCCACTGTAATGGGTGACCATGGAGTCTTGCGCTTTCAGCGTGTAAGCACCGAAAGAGCGCTGGAAAGCGACCATTCGAAGGCACCATTAGCTTTCTGGCAAGTTTTAAATTGTGTTTAGTTAATGCGTTCATTTTTGGGCTGTATATGTTTTGAAGGTGCACTGAGCGTGTCTGTTTCTGCTTATGAACCTGTACCCAAGGTGTTCCTAGAAAACGGTGTTGTATAGCACGGTTGTCAGCTTAATAATTATCATGAAATGGTTGCTTTAGAGCCAAACGCTGTTCCTCGTGGCCTGAAGGGTCAGGCAATGATTGCATGCTATGGTACTGGACACAGGGACTTGAGCCATTGCGGTATATGTTTGGGCCTGTCTTCAACACCTCTGCCACTGCCACGAGAGAGAGGGAGGATGGAATAAACAATGAAATAAAGGAGCAGTTACTCATCAGCATCCACCCCTGTGCAGCCAATGCTACAAAGGAAGGCTTAGCAGCTTTTGCAGGCACCTCATATCTGAATAAAAATTAGTTCTTGTCTGAGGTTTGAACCCGAGGCAAACAGTTTTTTGGGGCAGTTGCTCCACAAACTAGGCAAACCAGTGTGGCTAGCAGATGTCAGAACGAAGTCAAATCATTCGACAACTCAAGTGGGAACAGTGTTAGTCCAATGTGTTTAGGGGAATCTCCCTAAAGTGGAATAGATTTAAAACGAGTAATTACTCATTAGCAGCCAGCTAAGTGCAACCATGCAGCAACAAAGTAAAGCTTTACAACTTTTTGCCGTAACGGCAGTTGAAGAAATATTTGTCATCGTATGGGGAATACGTGTAGAAGGGTTCCTGCCAGGGTAACAGTTCCTCGTGTGCTTTGTTTAGAACCCTGTTCTTGCTTATTTACATTTCATTCCTCTTTGAGCTAGACAAAGAAATTGCACACTTAAATGGAGTTCTTGTTGTATTTGCTCTTAACCCTCATAGCAGGAGAGACCGCTGGCATTGAAGGGCCTTACGAGCGTGAGCATATTCTATATTATCATAAAAGCCTATCAAAACTCTGGTATGTAGCCCGCCGCGGTGGCTCAGTGGTTATGGCGCTCGGCAACTGGCCCGAAAGACGCGGGTTCGATCCCGGCCGTGGTGGCTGAATTTCGATGGAGGTGAAATTCTAGAGGCCCGTGTACTGTGCGATGTCAGTTCACGTTAAAGAACCCCAGGTGGTAGAAATTTCCGGAGCCCTTCACTACGGCGTCCCTCATAGCCTGAGTTGCTTTGGGACGTTAAACCCTACAAACCTGCTTACAAAACTCTGGTATGTTGAAAGTGTCAAACAAAACTCATAAAAAAGAATAAATGCATCAGCTGCAATGTTTATGTCACCACTAGGTATCTTTAGTAGCAACTGTGGAATTATTCAGCCATTTACCCAGGGCTTGTTAACAATTGTTTGAACTTTGTGCCGCTAGATGGCTCAGTGATTATGGCACTTGTCTGCTGACCCAAAAGAGGCGGGTGCAATCCCTGCCGTGGCGGTAGAATTTCGATGGAGGCAAAATTATAGAGGCCCATGTACCGTGTGATGTCGGTGCACATTAAAGAACCCCAGGTGGTCGAAAATCTGGAGCCCTTCACTACGGCGCCCTTCATAGCCTGAGTTGCTTTGGGACATTAAACCCCCATAAGCTAAACTAAACTAAACTGTTTGAACTTTGTACCAGAGAGCTGCTCAGACCATCGTGGCTTACATTGAATGTAGTGGTGAATGGCATGTGTTGGGTCTGTTGAGAGGATTCTTGAGGTAAATGAGAATTTGGTATTTGTACACTTTCAGAGTTTTTCAGACATTTTGGTACTTTGACTGGAGTTCACATCAAAATGTCAATTCTTCAGCCCCGTGTCTTTTCTGGGATGTAAAGTACAAAAATTTTTTTGTGCTGAATTTTTGGTGAGCGGCAAAGAACCTTAGGCGGTTGAAAATAATCCGGAGTCCTCTACTGTGGTGTGACGAATAGCCCATAGTACTTCAGCACGTAAAAATCCACAAGTCATAGTTTTGCATCTTTCTTCTTTGCTGCCATGAGTACCGAATACAAAACTTCGTATGCTAATGCAAGGTGTGTTTTTACTTGCCAGGAACAGCATTCCAGCAAGGTGGTTATCTATTGGCTGTCAGCAGCCGCATGGCGAGATTGCCATGTTGCTGGTCTCTTACTTTCAGAATGAACGGGCACAGCTGTCCACACTGATGAGTCCGGTGATAATGAGTCTGTGGATCTTTAAGGAGCACACCGGATCAAGCCATGTCTCGTGTGACCATTCAATGAACAGTAACTGTGAAAATTATTGTAGTGTGCTCGCACTGCTTAGTCTAAACAGGCTTTTTCTAGGTGTTAATAATTCCTGTTCTCTACTCACTTGCATCTGTCGGTGCTAAAGGACCTTCATTTCAAGTTGCAAGCAAGCTAAGGGTCTATGTATCTAATGTGGTTGGTGATGTAAAGGGTGAACTTGTAGGCTTTGTGCTCAGCACTGTGGAGATTCGTAATGCCATGAAACTCCTTGGTGCTGCTTGTAGTTATCATGTGGCTGTTTTAGGCAATGTCTGAGATATGTTCATAAGTGTAGAGGGACTAGCCGGCGTGCTGTTGGTTGTATAGTTTGAAGGTGTGTGCCTTTGAGATGCATGCATTTATTGCATTTTTTTTTTGTTTTCAGATCCATTGGTACAGGGAAGGAGGAGTTGATCCCAAGTTTCGAAACCTCATTTATGCTAACACTGTGATTATACACTTGTTCTGCATATCGGCCATCACATATTTTGTTCATGGTTGTTAGCAGATGTTTTGGGATGCACTTGGGCGGGAAACTGGCTTTGTTAAATATCTTTGAGGGTTTTAAAGGATCTTAACTGTCCACTTAGCCTTGTACCAGAGGCAATGGGTGGCGTCACGTCGAAGTGTACATCTCTTGCGTTGTATTTAATTGATTCGTTGAGCTATTAGGAAGCTCTGTGTACTGGAAATGGTGAAGTAAATTATGCGCTTTTTTTTTTCACAAGGTGCTGCGGCATGCACACAGTCTCTTGCTGTTGCTGGTAGCTCTTCACAGGCAGTGTTATTTAAGAAATTGCAAGGTACCTGCGAGCTTGGGAGATGCTACATGTGAGACCAATTTCAAGAATGTTGTCCGTGCTTGCCATATATGACCACAAAACTTTGGCTGAAGTGCAAGGGCTTTCTTCATAGAGCATGAAGCACCGTTTAATTGATTAATGTTTCCTATTCTTTAAAATTTTTTTGTCTTTGCTCAAGCATAGATTGCGATGGGTAGCATTAGTTTGCGTGGACAATGCCATCTTCATTCACCTTCCAGCATTTCAATGGCAGTGTAGATTGCGCGTAAATGACTAGTAGGTTAAGTACAAACATTTTTGATGGCCTTGATCTGATGTTCACTTGGCGAATGGCTCCCTCAAACGTGCTCTCTTAGGCTGTGGACTCAAGAAAATGTACTCAGTGTAAAAGGTATGGAGACCAGTGTGCAAACAATTGAAGCAGTAACTCTGCCTTACTTTAAGCCTCCAGCAATGTTCTTGGTGCCTGAAAGCGCAGGCTAGCAATGATCTAAGAGGCAGGGACGTGATGAAAGCTAGACAGCGAGGCCTGGCAACTTCTGCGAATGCAGGAGAAGTTGCTCCTGCACACTTGGTGAAGAAGTGTGCTTGCACTGGTTTTGTTTCGTTATGTACTTTAAGGAGCATTAGCTCCTTTGTCTCAAGTACTTCCCTTCACATTCCAAGCATTCTACATGGTGCTTTTCTTTTTATGCTTATTTCACAGCATAGAGCCATAGCACAAGTGTCAGTGTGGGTCACAGATTGGACCATGAAGGAATCCTATTATTCTTGCACAGTGACTAGCTCTCACTGTCAGGGAAGTTGTACTCTTTTCATTAAAATTTTATCCATTGGCTTTGCAGGAATGTTTCTTGTACAAAGGAAAATTAAATACTTGTGGCAGCAATTTTACATGAAGCAGTTCAAAGTGCTATAGTATGCTATAGTGCACTAAGGAGCAAGATACACAGCAGTTTGTAGAATGCCAAGTGTAAATGTGGGCCATTATCTCTATTATTTTTATTCTCAGGTGCTTGTGTGTGGCATTTTTTTGCATTGTTTTCTTAGCATATTAAAAGTTACCGGTGTCTGAAAGCTATAATTTGTAAAACGTTTTTTTTTAAACATTTGAATGCAAGCTGCAGTGGCTCCCTTTAAGGTGAAAAATACTGAAATTTGTAGATCTGTCCAGCCTCAGATGCTTGTAGTAACAAAATTGCCTAATGTCGGGCTTAACAATAGCATATACATATGAATCAATATTAGAAGTAGTAATGAAACAAGAGCATAAATGAGTAGTTTGCAATGAGGTGCTTATTAAGTGCTGGAGAATATTTTCAGAAATCTAGCACTCACCTCAACGCAACCATTCAGTTACTGTGGGGCTTAGATGTTTCCTCGGCAGCAGCTAATATTTCAGATAAGAGAACATCCACCTAATGTTTGCTTAAGATGCCTACGACTCTCTGATGCCTTTGATAGACCTGTTGCCTGGTTTTAAAGAACAGAATGCGTTACATGCATTTTGCATGCAAGGCCAACCGTGATTCATCTTGCTCTTACTAGGCTAGAATTTGGCTCACGATGTTGCATGCAGTTTTGTTCTTGCCTGCATATGTGCAGATGTTCAGGTATGCTCTCAGCCATCTTTAGTTTGTTGCTGTTTTTACTGCATTCTTCCCTTACACAATACACCACAGTCACATAAACCTATCTGCCGCATGTTGTTATGATATGCTAGAGGTCTTATTAACCAATGAGAACTAGTAGGATGGTTCATTTTTTTTTTTACTCTGTCTGTGGGAAACAAGCCGAAGGTTCCTGAGCTGCTCAGCTATATAAATAAGATTTGGCTTATCAGTGTTTGTTTGAAAGGGAGTTGATTGCATTGTAACTTAACTGCAAGGAATGTTTTCACTGGTTGTTGCATTTATGAAAAATGTGCTTTGCTTGCGGAGTTTGTAGTTTCACGTGTGTGCATGAGTGCAACTGCGTCAGTGCAAGTGCATGAGTACAACTGCGTCAGTGCAGCTGTGTGAGTGCAACTACGCGGTCAGACAAAGGTGCGTATGCATCTGATATGACAGTACCTTTGCTCTTTGCCTTTTATCTGTGGTGTGTTGTTTTTCACTCGCATGCCGTAAAGAGATTTAACCTTGGCTGTGATCTCACTTGTGCCTTGCTGTCCAGTCAGGCCATGTGTTGTACTCACCACATTCATGCAGCTTTTGCTTGTAGGCCTGTCGACTTCTATTGACTATACTGACAGTAACACTATGGTCCAAGTAAAAAGCCGAGTAAAGGGAACTGTGACACAAGCCCTAAAGGAAAATCTCAGGATGATTGCAGTACCTTGTAAATAAGCAGTTTGCTGGTCCACTGTGTTCTACAATGATGATTCATGCTATCGAGCTCTGAACGCTATCCACATCTTGCTTTGTATGCCTTTGAAAGGTTTTCGCTACATCATCCAAGAGCAATATTGTAGGAAAAATATGCTCAGGACTTTTTATAGTTAACAAACTCCACATATTGGCTGCTTTTCAGTTTCTTTGCAACTGCTCCAGCACATTCATGTTACAGCTCAACTCTGTTTCCCACTTTGAGTTCATGATGTTACTGCTGTGCTGTTCTGCTGACAAAGCGTTGCGGCTGTCTTGTTCATTCGCGGCTCTCTCCATTCTCGTATTCGTGCTCACACTATGGTAACATCCCAGAGGCATTTGTGAACTGCATTGCTGTTGCCTGATCATTATATGAAACAGTCGACCTTCTAAAAGCCGTATTATTTTGCCTTCGCAAGCAGCCAGCGGTCATGAAGCACATGTTGCCAGCAGCCTGTGTCGCGGTAACACAATAAAACTGGTAGTGCCGCTATCGATCCACTGCTGTTGCCTGTATGCGTGAAATTCACTCATTGAAGGTAATCACACGTCGCCATTTTGGTGAGGATATCCGGAATGTCAGGGTGTGCGGGTGTGACATTCTCAGTTAAGCCAAACGTTGAGTGGGGATGTAGCAGTTGAAACTGTTTTAGATATTTAGGGATGAAATGTAACCAAATTTGGTTCAGATATATAGCTTTTCAAGCTCATTTCAGAACTACATTTTATTTTAAACTAGTTTTTTCGGCATGTTCACAAGGCCATGTTCTGTGCAGTAAAGCAGTTCTTTTTTTTAGCTGACCAGTGCTCGTGAAAATAAAAGGTATACTTCCATGAAAGTGATTGTTACAGAAATAACTTCCAAAAAATATTGCACATGTGCACACAAAAATCGAGGGCTTTATTTCACTCCTTCACATTTTGGAATACATGTGAAAAAAAAATCACTCTACTCTCATTCGTCATAAAATGCCGAAGGGATGAGTGGTAGCAGTCACAGGAAAAATAAAAGCTGTGAAAATAAACCTTTCAAGTTTATTCCCTCATTTGCCTCGTTTATCGCCTCATATAGTTTTGCTTTTGGTCAGAGAAATGCGGCATTGCAACCAAAGGAATCTCTGATCTCATGATATCTTCTCTTCGTGGTGATACTATAATAATGGTGGTCCCGCTGAAAATCTGCTAAATTCGCGATGCGCCGGGACAGTCGGAAGCACAATACGCTCAATTTTCGGCGACCAAACACCAAAAAACTACTTTCTAGATTATGTACGCTTATTTCGCTACAGCTTTTGTCACGAGACAGATGAAGACCCGACGGTTACGAACAAAAATGAAAAATTTCTAACTAGCCAGGTCACGTGACAGTGGCAGGTAGGCCACCTGCATTTTCGCTCACAAGGCCTGCGACGACGCCGGTTTTTCTGCAGAGCGGGAGCCTTAACGGTATCACTTAATAAAAAAAAGAATGAACTAAATCATCGGATGATCAGACATCTTCAATTTCGCAAAGCCCACAACACACACGCTTGCTTAGCGGAAGCAGTTAAGCCACCATCTTAGCTGTAGCCCTTTGTGACGCTGCCTGTGAGACACGGTGCTGTGAGACGTCCCATTTTCCTTCGCTCTTCACAGCATTCTTCGCACTCCTTTGGCATTTTTCACGTTCACCACGAGGCTGCGGAGGGCGGGGCATGCACATGAGATGTAGCTTTGAGAGGGGCAGCAGCTAGTGCGACGCGGGGAGGTGGCAACCGCAGCGGTGACACTGCTCATACCATTGGGCTTGGAATGTTGAACGTGGCGATGAAAACATTCTTGCTCCTTATTTTCCCATGATTTGGCAGAAAAACATTCCTATGCATGAATGCAGATACTAGCATTTTCACATTTTTCAACAATGTTTGCATTGCTGGCCACTTTAGTTCCCTGGTAATTTTTGTGCATGTCATGAAACTTTTTATTTCTTCATTCGTGCTCCATTATATATATATATATATATATATATATATATATATATATATATATATATATACATATATGGAATTGAGTTGACACACGGTGGAAAAATATTGCAGTTGGCCTTCGTCAGAGTGATCGCACTCTTACAAAGGCCAGACCCTGGTCGAGACGTTAGAGTGAAGACAGTTGTTTTTCCACCGTTTGTCAACTCCATTCCATTTAGTTTTACTGGATCCATCCGATCTTCACCCTTGCTTATATATATATATATATATATATTAAACAAGAAATGGCGCTTGCTTTTCTGCTTTTTCTCATAGAACCAACATAAATCTATTCTGTAAGCAGATTTTTCAGGTCACTATATACTGATTTGTCTATCATGACGAACTTAATGAGTCCAACATTAAAGGAGGACAAGGGGTACAGTTATGCATGATTTCAGTCGCACTTCTTCGCAGCTTGAGATGAACATGAGCAACGTTTGTGCTTTTTTTTTACTGTGTGTCTGTCGCACAATCCCTAACGTTTTATTTTTTTTTGTGACGGTGATCTGCAGCCGATTACTGCTTGCACTTCAGCTCCATTGAGGTGCCAAAATTTCATGTCCCACTTAGCTGGCTTACAGTGCACAACATGCAACACAAAGGTGGAGGAAGCATTGCATCCGTGTGCGGGCAGAGTAGGTGAGTGAACAAACGCGTGTTAAAGAAATACATGCTATGGTTAAATCGGGAGGAAGAAATGAGCTTGGGTGGGGCATGTAATCGGAATGCAAGATAACCGCTCGTCCTTAAGGGTAACAGAGTGGATTCCTAAACGAGGCAAGCGTAGCAGGGGGCGGCAGAAAGTAAGGGGGGCATGAGATTAAGAAATTTGCGAGGATACGGTGGGCGCAGCTGGCAAATGACAGGCTTAACTGGAGAGACATGGGAGAGGTGTTTGCCCTACATTAGACGTAGTCAGGCTAATGATGATGTGCCTTGCGAATGTTGGCATGCCGTGTAAGGCCCCAAAAGTGCGAAGCTGTACTGGAATCCTGTATCGGTGAATGCGAGAGCAATCTGGTAAAATACATCAAAGTAGAAGATGTGCAGAACTGAGCAGTTGGCGAGGTGAGTACGCAACCCATGGGCAGAAAACTGCGTCAATTCTTAGCGAACAAAGGGGAACGTAATGTATGACTTGCCTTATATATATACGACTGTATGTTAATGAGTAGGTGTGTAATTAGAAAGGAAGATAAAAAATGAAAATAACTGAATAAATAAAATGAACCAAAAATGTTTTCGCATTCAGAACACGTAGCCTTAAGTGTGCTCCGTAATTTTTCGGAACCTAAAAGCGATAGCAGCTGCATTGATGCAAATATGTAAACTTGTAAGTACAGCTTTCTTTTTCCGAATATGAGCCGGGAAATGCTATATATTTTGAAGTTAAGTCCTCAGAACCAATCTGTAATCAAGGCGACATAAAATTACTCTTTGAGGAACCTGCAGTGAAAAAAGCTGTGCGATGCAATAACCTCATACAGGGTTTGTCATGCAAGTGTCTTACAATTCGAATGATATTGCATGCAATTCGTACAAGTGCATATTATTGGAAGAATGTATGACATTCGTATGACATTTGTATGATGATTGTATGTTTTTACATGACAAACTTGTATGAGGTTATTGCGTCATACAGCGTTACCAAGCGCAATGTTTCGAGCTAGTTGAACTGCGCGAACGTCATCTAACAGAACGCTCGTTTTAACAGAGACATATGTGTCGAAAAGATTTTAGTGGTAGTCGTATTGGTAGAGACCTTAGTGGCAGAGATATTACTATTAGTACCAAGGCTCTTAATTGGGGGCCGCCTCGGTGGCTCAGGGGTTATGGTGCTCAGCTGCTGACCCGAAAGACACGGGTTCGATCCCGGCCGCAGCGGTCGCATTTCGATCGTGGCGAAATGCTAGAGACTCGTGTGCTGTGCGATGTAAGTACAAGTTAAAGAACCACAGGTGGTTGAAATTATCCGAAGCCGTCTACAGCGAAAACCCTCGTAGCCTTAATCGCTCTCGAAGTTAAACCCCCATAGAACCAAAGCAAACCTATCTGGAACCTATCAGTTGGTGCATTCGTCGAAGTCCCCGTTGGGTTAAATTGTTCTCTTTTAAACCCTTGCAAAAGTTGTGTATCTCTAATACAGAATGTAATCTCTGTGCCCACATGTGGTCCGAGTGGTTTCAAAGGAGCAGAGACTGCAAAGTTTTTACAATTTGTTCTTTTTTACCCTAAAACTTCAGTTCCCAGGGCCTTAAAAACGACAGAACTGAAAGAGATGTGTCACGGAGTGCTTTAAAAATTTATTGCAGCAGTGTCTTTCGCTAGCAGTTCCGGATTTAGTTTCTGCAGGCTGTGACGTAGAAGGGTAGCACGGAGAACCTTCGCGAATCACGTGTGCTCACTGAACTGTGACGCATTTGCTGCTCCTTCGTCTGCTGCATATCACACGGCGGCCACAACTCGCGTGACCTCACAGCGAATGCGTCGCAGTTAAGTGAGCGCGCGTGACCTGCGCATGCCCTCCATATATCCTTATACGTCACGATCTGCATATGCCCGAAGCGAAAGTAACGACGAAAAAACAGAGCAGTGATAAACTGCTGCACACATACGTCATATCTTCTGCGGTTCTGCCACTCTCAAGGCTTTGTGCGCCGTTAACAGGAAACATAAAACAGACCGTAATCAATTTCGTGTCCGTACTATTGTCAGGCATGTGGAAATGGTAGTGAACCTTTCCGGGGAATTGTTTTTTCTGGGGGGGGGGGTTGTAAGACGGGGACTTGCAGCAATCGTACTCAAGTGGGGGGGGTAGAGGAAGAGCGGGAACTATAGAAGTTTTCCTGTTAGGCTACTGGCGTTCAAGAAGTTTTATTTAGACTCCCGCGAGGACAAAGAGTGGTGGATTTCTAACTTTACTGACTTGCATCGTGTGTTCGCTATTTTTCCAACATGCAGCAACTCCAGCTGGCCCAGTTTTGCATCCTTGCGTTCTCTCAGATACTTGTCAATGAGGCAGTGCCGAGTTCCCCTATAGCATGTGTTGCACTTCCTGAACACCGGTGCGCACATCCCCTGCCCTGTCCATTAAACGATAGCGTCCTACCGGATGCAGCGGCTGCAGTTTTGTGGGAAAGCCGGCCATAAGTAAACCAAAGGGAAGCGGGTGCTTTTTTTATTTCAAGAGCTGTGTTGGGCACATGTACCGGAAAAGAGGTCACTGGCATCGCCATTAAACGTCGTAACAAATTAACTTTAATGTACCGAAGCGATACATGGGTTATGAGTAGGGTTTCGTGTTTTCGGTATTTATTTTCCTTCTAGTTCAGCGGGTTATTTGTCCTGGTTTATTTTTTCCTATTGAATCGGTGTTTTTTGGTGTCTAATTTCTTGTTCCAGAGATAAATCGGTGTTTATTGGGGCTTGTGTTGTAAAGCGGCCGCAAGATTACTGCAGAAAATATAACTTGGCTGACATTACACAACTTTGTTGAACACATACCAATCACTCTACACAATGAAATAACGCACCAACGAGTGAAAATAACTGAAACACGACGCTTTCATGAGAATGAAATTAGTACTTAAAGTGATTAAAAAATGGGCATCTGCATTGTGAAAGATTTGTCAGCCATTGGAGCACGCTTCTTGCGGCTCAGGAAACGCAGTTCAGAAAACGCTTGTTCTACGTTTGCGCTCTGCCAGGCCAGCCATTCTTTGCTGTGGGTTCTCCTGAAGCTACCAAGGCAAACTTCATCACATAGAACTTTATACAGTGAATAGACACCTTTAGCATAGCATGTTACCGTTACCGCGAGGGAGCCCGCCCACTGCCACTACGCACGCGCTGATTGGTTCCGATGCGGCAGGCGCGCGCGCAGGTGCCGTGTACCTGGCGCCATCTGGCACCGTCAATGCGATTTGCGCATTGGCTGCGCGCGGGCTCCCGGTACTCTGGTACAGGTAACGGCAACACGGTAAATGGTATGCTAAATGTGTCTAGTATTCTAAGAGTTCCTTTTTCAAAAGATGGCAGGTCTGCAGGGCTCACTACAGGCGAAATGCAGTGATTCCACTGAAGTCTTTTTCTTCTGTCGTTAATTCTTGCATCTCGTCTGGGTCCACAACCTGCACTTGATGCCGAAAGTCATTTCTCGTGAAATGAAAACTCTCCGGAATATTCGTGTTTACAACGTTTTCCCACTTCGTCTGAATCTCAAGCGAGTGTTAGCGGAAGCTGCGCATAAATTTCTCTCGGATGTCGGAGTTCATCGTGTCTAAGAGTATGCCGGTCTTCGCACCAAGCGCTTGCCGTTCAGGAATGCATTGAGTAACTATGTTGGACGCTAGGCGAACCATGATTGAGCACACGTGGTAGACAAGCACCTCAACAGACTCCAGTGATTTCATTGGTGTGATTGTTAGCTGGATGTTCTCAGCCAAGTAATTACACTTCGCAATAAGCACAGCCATGGCTTCGGGGTTAGCGAGAACTGCCCGCACCATCTCGATCTGTTTGACTGCTCTCCAGTAAGCAATAAGTTAATTGAACTCTTCAGAAAATGAGTACTAGCGGGTGTGGGAACCACAGTGGAAAGATGCCGAACTGGCAATCCGAGAGACGTACTACAGACAACATGAAATTCGCGGCGTAAGCTTTTCACATTTGTGGTACGCGATTGACGAACTCTCGCACAGCACTAATGATGGCAGCTTCATATACTTCGTCAAAACAACATTCACAAGATGGCAAATGTATCTTATGTGCACCGCGACAAAATCAGGGCAGGACGCGTTTAGTTCGCGAGTCATTTTGTGCATATTCGATGCCGAGTCTGAGGCTATCGCTGAAGCATCGTTAAAAGACGTCATACTTCGTGATCAGCTATTGAAGTAGAAAGTCTGTGGTAGTGAAGTCGCACTGCTTCAAGTCGCGCAAGCCGACAAGCACTACTCTTTTCAGAAAACTAGAGTCTGGGTCGGAAATTGTGAAAAGCAAAGCAACAGCCGGTGTTTCATGCATTTCAGGGGTTTCATCTTTAGTTACCGGTACCCGACGATCGGCGACTGACTGATTCACATTCTCCACGTCCTTCGCGTACACTTCAGGAAGGTACTTTCCGTGATCAGATGCTGGCAGCGTTCTTGCTGCAGGGCGGTCGGTAGGGAAGAAGAGCACCCCCACTGGACCGTCAGCTTGATGCAGTGCCACACCACCTTGGCGCGGACTCTGATAATATTCGTGAGCGGTGTCCTCGCCGGTCTTTCGTTCCTCCGTAACAAGTGTCATCTGAGCTAGTAATCCTGGAACAATCGAATAGGAAGGATGACTGAAACAGTACCTCTAATTAAGATACATCAGCATATTTGATGCATTAAATACTAATGTATCTTCCAGAAGCGTGATGAATGCATTCACTCAGATCGGTTTACGGCGGACCGGAATTACTGCCGCACGGTCACACCTCACTGCTCGCGGCGGGTACAACATGACCGGCGATCGTGGCGTCGGCGATGTACGAGCAGCGCTTAGTGCTCCAGTGTGCGGTCACGGCTCGCGCGTTCGTATATTTATCCGTAGTGAGTCGGGAGAGTGTTCGGAGCATCGGAAATTCTGCATTCTGCACATTGTGCACAAAAGTGCTCCCGCCGGGGAATTTTACGAATTGGTATCATCCCGAAATGGGGTAAGCGACGCTTGCTGACGCAGCGAACGATCCTCATACTGTACGGCACTTTTTCTTTCCGTACTCATGACGCGTCGTTGTCTTCAACAATGCCTTTCTCGGCATCCTCGGTTCTTACTAAAGAACGCGATTTAGGAAACTGAAGAAACGTTGAAGAAATATAGAGAAACTTAACTAAGCGTGCGCTGCGATCAAAAACCCTGCGAATCCACGTTGGGAACAAACACTCACTCGGGAGAGCCGCGCGAATTGGGCGAGATTGTAAACCTCCGAGGAACATGAGAGGTGACGCTGCGTTTGCCCTCAGCCGAGGCAAGCCATTCGGCTGCCTGAAAGAACCGGTTGCGCACGGTCGTCCGTGACGCCCTAGCTGTCAAAAATAGGAGGGAACACTCAAGATCCGCTTTAATGTATCACGCGATAGTGTAATGGGTTAATTAATGCCAACATACGCGGAATTGGTCACTCTCAGTTTCACACTCATAGATCCCTGGGAATCGTCATACTACTCGAGTGGTGGAGCGGTTAAGCGACTGCCGTTCTCGATCATTTTGTGGTCGTGCGGGGGCATAAAACATTTTTTTTCTGCATTTCCAGATGGCGTTACACTCTGGCATTTCGCGCAGACAAGATGGAATGTACAAACAAGCCAAAAATATTATTTAAAAAACTCTACTTTTTCGCTATTGTTTCGCATTGAACATGAATCGTGCATACCTGGTTCTGTCCGCGGCTTCTTCAGTTGCAGATGTCGAGCAGATTTGCATGCTTGCTAAGACGACTGCTGACACGATGAGGCTCCTCGGAGATACTTAGTCGGCAGTGCTTGCACGCAGGGCGCCTGTTCGTACTGTTGCAGCCCATGTTCGTTGGCGGCTTTGGGACAGGAAGTAGGCGGCCGGTGACGGGCTGGAGAGCGCTGAAGAGGATGACTAAAAGTTGATTTACATTCTGTACACCGTACAGAACAGATAAGAGGCTGTCTCGGCCACGCTCGTTGCCGAGTTATATAAGGCTCTCATTCCATAAAGTCCATATGTGGAGGACGGCCTCGCGCAGGAGGGAGCGGCCTGTCACTTTTTTTTTGCGCACAATCTCACACCCCCGCTTATGGACACGCCCTCATCACGTGTTGAGGTTGAGGGACAGGAGGATTCCGTGGAAGTAGCGTTGACTCTAATAGGTCAGCATGTGATGTTCTCAGGCCAGCTGATGGTGGTCCACACACGTGTTGCCGGCACCTGCTCTCCATAACACGTGACGCGAAAGGCAGGCATGCAGGAGGTGAACCGCCGGAAATTGCTCCTTTGTCTGCAGACATGGTCGCGTCGGATGGAGGTTAAGGTACGCCGAAGAGACACCGGAAATGAGGCCTTTTGGGATCAGAGTTCGCCGCGACGTTCTTTGGCGTTGAAGGGACGTACGGCAGGCCTTGGGAGCAGTCTTTTTCAAGTGGAAACACGGCGCTCTGGCAAATCTGTGCTGGCTGCTTCCAGAAGAGACTTGCTGTCGCCGCCGTAGCTATGCCAGGAGTCGACATCGCGTGCTAATCCCCCTAGGCTTGAGGTCGGGGCTCGTTCATAAAAGTATGTTCGCATAAAACTTCAAAATAATCAAATTCTTGGACATAGAATGTGCTAGCATCCAGCCGGATGTCGATGCAGGTCTACCTGAGGTCCTAGGATTCAGCGATAACACCTCGAGTCTGACTGGCGATCATTTTTTTTCCTCTCGCCACCTGTCGCCTACCACCTACTCGCCCTCTCTCCACTTCTCTCCTGCCGACTCCCTCATCTCTCCTCTCTTCTCTCCCCCCCTCTCGCCTTTTACTTCTTTCAGCTTTCCCCTACCCACTCCTCCCTCCATCCTCTATCTTTCCACCTCCCTCTCTCCACTTTGCCTCCTCTCCCCGAGACTTGAAACACCGTCGCCATCGCCGGGAATTTTTTCAGATAAGGGGGGTTCTAATGCTAATGCATTAAAAAATTGCTCCCGAGTTTTCCGGGGCACGCCGGAAGTATGAAGCGCCATCTTTCCGTCTTATTGCACAAGCAAAGAAAGTACCAGGGCTAGCGAATGGGAGACAGGGAAAGAAAAGGTTCAGGAACAAGGCATAATTTGCCGAAACCAGCATACCTGGTTTGTAGTGAAATAGAGAAAGCGTTGGTTTGGGCCGCGGTGTACGGTACGCAGAGTGTTTCACCTAAGACTGTACACAATTAAAAAAAAAGGCTTTCTGAGTTAAAAAAAAAAACGCTTTTTTTCGGCTACAAATTTTGGCTACATCGCGTCAAAATACATGCGCTTTCGAGAAGCTTGCAGGCAAAGCAAATCCCTCCAGTGCACGTAACTCGTCGAAATAACCAAAACTTGTTGGGCCACAGCGCTGAGGGTAATATCATTTTCGAAATTCTATACACTGATATGGATATTACTTACGGTAGGCTGCAGGCCTCCCAATAAGGAGCCTAATAGTAATAGTTAAAAAGTTAACTATTAAATTTTAGTTAACCAGCATGCTAATGCTCTTCTCAGCTGTATTCTGATGTATTAAACCGCTGACAATGCTATGCCGATAAAAGCGCTCATCTAACACAAAAAGCCTGTTTAATAAAATTCCATAAAGTCTTAGGTGAAACACCATGCATACGTGGAGACACAGTGGCCCGCGCCGTTGGAACAGGAAGTTTCCTAGTTGTTCCAGGCGCCTCAAAATGATTCTTCACTAAGTGGCCTATATTCGCGTGCTTTTGAACTTGTTACGCGGGTATGAGCCAGTGCCTTTATGACAAAGCAGTTAATCTCGCCTGACGTTCTCTCCTTTCGTTTGCTGGCACGATCGTTGGATCGTTCGTTCGTCGCCGCCTCCCGTGCCCCTTACTGCAGGCCCCGTCTAGAGGCCACATAAAAAAAAAAGAGGTAGGGTTTCAACGTAGTTAAACCGAGTATAGACGCGCGAAAACATGCGTTTAGCCTGATTGGCTCATGGCTTTGCTTTGCCGGGTCATCTGCACATCTGGCGACGACATTCGAGTCAGCTTAAGCTCTGATCGAGGTTAAGCTGATCTGATCTGTTCGTACCGCAGTTGGAAGTTGATGAAGATGTGCAGTGCAAAGTGCGAGAGTGTGTTGCAGTTTTACATGAGACTTGACCGGCTGCGGCGGTGCCATAGTGCTCTCATGCAGTGGTCAGCGTAGCCGATCAGTTCGTGCCTCCGTGGGTTCGAATCCTAGTCGCGGCAATGTTTATTTTGTTTATTCAACGTCAAGGCTTCAGAATTGGCGAGGCTTTTGCAGCTTTGATCGGGAAGTAGAGCTTTCGCTCTAAACCTTGGAGATGTTTGCGTTCTTACGAGGCGAACTATCAGCAGTGCAATCGTTAGCTCCACTGCGTTCACATGAGACCGCTTACTCATGTAAGTTCTCTTGCGTCTTAGGTGACACTTTCTGGAGAGCATCGACCTGTCGTCCCGATCCTCCTGGATGACCTTCTTATGGTCACCAGGAGAAAGCGCGCGCGCAAGGGGAACGGTGATGCCGTGTATATCAGTGCGAGCGCAAAACGAGCCCTCCATGCGTTGTCCTCGATAAACATTTTTCAGCCTTATTCTGCTTCACCATGCAGACACTGCCTTTCCTAAAGCAAACTATGAGAAGACCGTTTGTTCCATGGAATACCGTGTGATTCAATGGTGACGCGGCTGGGTAACCACACAAGGCATGCAAAGCATGGTTTACGGAATTGCAGCTTTACAGCAAGTGAAACCAGTTCACTGTTTCTCATGGCATCATTTCATGCTACTCCTAACGATGATGCGATCATAGACAGCTGCAGATAAATTCAAATTCAAATTCTTTATTAATCCAAGAAAACACAATAAAAGTGTGTCCAGCTCTGTTTGGACCCGTAGTCGTAGGCTAGTTATGGGTCCAAAAAATTGAAATTCTATAATGCAGACACATCGTGACAAAAAACTTGGAAGAGCGGAAAGAGGGATATTTACATAATAGAAATCACAAAAAAGCATAATAAGTAACGGTGGCTACAATTCAAAAACATGGTGCAAGTTGAATTACAATAAAAATGGAATGCGAACAGCAGATAGATCTACTTTACCACATTTAATGCATGCGCTGAAAGAATTTTTTAGCTGTAAGTGCAAAATTTTGAGCGTACTTTATTTCTTGTGGAAGAGTATTCCAGATCTAAACGCCAATGAAAGAGAGCCGTCGTTCTCCATAAACGTTGTGCGTGGGCGGTAGATTAAAGTTGCCTATTGTGACATTTCGGGTAGTACGCGATGACGTATGGAAGAGGGACATAGGAAGGGGTGGTTGTTCCTAACGATACTGTTTCTAACGATGCCGCGCTTCACCAATCACGCGGTTAAGAAAAGCCAAAAACAAGTATTTATTTGTTTATGCGGAGTCAGTTCGATGAAAGTAGCATTGCGACTTGAATTAGTGCGGCGCTAAGGTCTTTGCAGCTCTCAAGAAGATCGATAACACATGTATGCTGGCCTCCCACCACGTTGGGCTCTCTGGCGGGGCATTTTATTTGGAGAGAGATCTGCTGCCGCTGACGCTGCAATCTAGACATGTCTATAAACGATTTAAGTATGGTCATTGCTGTGGATCTCCAGTCGGATTAGTATGAGGTGGTTGGCCGCTATACTCCGCTTGCCTTCGGCAAAGCACCGCGATTCGATACCACACAATATAAATCGAAAGCTCGGCATAATCACATGACCACATCTGGCCAACCGGCGGTCGGCGCGCCTCGTTCGGAGCAGTGGCGCTGCGGCTGCAGCTATAGCGAATCACGTGGTCTGACGTCACAGCCACACCTCTGGCGCTCCTATTGCTGAAGGTTAAACTGCAACACCCAATGACCTTGGCGAAACATAGCGTAGTGGAGCTCTCGCTCCAGAAGATGTGGATGGGAAAGTGATCGCGACCATGTCGCGTGGAAGGTCGTTCCATCCGGGGCTGATGGGGAAGGAATGATGTGGTAACTCTAGCAGTACACGCACGTGCCTGGGCAACATGAACTGGATGACCAGCGCGGAGTGAAATGCGTGCAGTGAAATGCGTGCAGTGAAATGCGTGCTGGAGGACAGATGTAGGGCGCCAGGTGAAGCGAGCTGTAAAAAAAAAACAGGAAATAAGCACATACGTGCGATTCGACGGTGACAAGCCATGGTTGTTAGGCCAGATTCTTCTTTTAATGAAGCTATGCTGACGTTGTATGAGTAGCATGAATGAATGAGTCTAGTGCCTCGATTCTGAACAGAATTTGTTTGATATATTTGGCTAGGCCTTCAGATAGCTGAGGCATGTTCCAGCTTAGATCGGACAAGTGATTGGTATGCAAGCGATTTTACGCCTTGCGGTGACTGGCGTAGATGACGTTTTAAGGATTTAAGATTTCTCTTAGCAGATGATATGATGTTAGTGACATGCGCGTTTCAGATCAGATCATTTCTCAAGGCTACGCCGGGGTATTCATAAAACAAAAGTTTATTCAACCCTGGCATGTGAGATTACATATTATGGGAACATGAGATGATTACATTCGCGGTTAAATGACACGAGTTTGCACTTACCCAAGTTAAATTCCATGAGACACTGGTTTCACCACTCCTGTACAAAATTTAAATCATTTTGCGCAATTGGTTGATCGGAGGGGTTACGAACTGCGCGATAGATAACACATTCGTCGGCTAACATGTGGATGTTACCAATGTTAGGAACTGACCCCGATCAGCCTGCACAAATCACAGGATAGTGATCACAATTAACTATGGCGTGTGTATGTGGACCTCACCATTGTGCTGCAGTTCGCTCAGCCGGGTTATAGTTTCTGACAGATCAGGTCTAGCTAAAGTCACGGAGAAAATCCCGTAGCCGCATGTATATTGTTAAGCACACGCTCGTATGTTATTCAAAACGCCGCAAAACAGTGGAGCACCGTGTTTCAGTAAATGCCTCTTCACACTGGCCTTACCATAGCGCTATAAAAGCACGTGAACCCCCGACAGTGTTTTTCACTTTCTTTCGCTACCACGAAGAAAACGTGTTCGTTTAAAATACACCCCTAGTATGGGTGCTTTAGTCAGTTACACCAATTAAAGCAAGACGATTTTAGCGACTAACACCCTTCGCCGTAAAAGTAACAGATGCCGTTACACCAGTTATTTTAAGATTTTGTTTTAAATTCTTGTGGCCGTTACTAAGGTACAGCTAGTAACTCATGTGGTAGTAAGGTACAGCTAGTAACAGAAAATCACAATTCATTGTGTTCTCAAGAAGTAACCGTGATAATGATAATGTTATTGTGCACATAATCTTTTAAGCAGAGTAAAAAAAAATTGCACCGATAAAGGAGTAGAGACACGAAATTTATTGGTTGCATTTCTTGTCGAGGCTTCCTGTCACTTCCACTCCGTGGGGGAATAGCGACGAGAGCGGGGTTTTCTGTTTTGATATCTTACCTGCATTTTATGACGAGCTTTGAGCTGAAAATAAATGATTGATTGGCATTTCGTGCATGTATTCTTGTTTACTTTATGAGTTTTCTACATTTATCTAATACATGAGGACTGTGGGAATAAATAAACAAAAGTTGGAAGACTCCTATGCGGCGCTTATGAGTTGACACGATATCGTACGCCGTTTGGTGCGTCATCTGATGCTGATGCGACTCTTTAGAAATCTTTTTTACAAGATTTTTTTTAGGACGACGATATACACCGATACTTACCATCAGCAAACATGGCTTTCCATTCTGAAGTTGGACACCTTTGAACCATTGTTCATTTTTTCAATTGTTTCAATTAATTAATTGATAAATTGCACACTCTAAATTTTCTTAATTAGCATCGTCAAGCATTTGCTTTTCATTCGCAGCAATATGACACCTTTGTAGCCCCTTTTACATTTTCATTTATTTAATTAAGCAATTAATTCCACTGATTTAATTAATTCGTCATCGTCAGTCACAATCGAATCAGTCATCAATCACTAGAACCACAAATTACCATGATACAATTTTTTTTTACGCAGCCCCCGATTATTTCCGACACGCGGTGCCGACTACGCCCACGGCTTTTCGACCAAACGAGCTGTGTAAGCTATCGCGTAATAAATTTTTGCACTTGGATATAAACTCGCTTTTCACATATTTACTGTCAACGTTCGCCTTCGAACGCTCGCGCAGTGCCGCGGCAAACTTTTCTGATGTGAAGGAGGACTTCGAAGCTCTCTGGTAAAATTTTTAGTTCCTCAACCCAGTTCATTCCGAAAACATTTTTCAGAGACGAGAAGCATGCCAAGTAGTGGCCTCTGCACTACGCAGCCGCATTGAGCTATGCCAGGTGGCTATGTACTGGCAGCTTGCGCAGTCGTCTCCTGTTTGGCCAGGATAGATGCACATTTTCAATCGCACCTTCCTGTAAGCCGCTTAACTCCTTCCTCTTTTTACATTAGGACGTAACTCGTGCAAGTTTTCCTATTCAAATAATGCTACGAAGGCGGGAAAGCAAACCAGCCGCGGTACAACGGGACTTGGGCCGTCGTGTTGTTGACGATATATTGATGACACTAAATCTTACCTGCCGAAAGTTTTCTCACGGTCATTATGCCAGAATCAAGCTGGAAGGAATCTCTTCAGCCGCAACTGCATAACGCCGCTGGAGAATTATGCTGTTATTGCAAATCCAGCTCTCTCTTTCCAACCGTTTTTTTTTTGTTCAGCGAGAGGCCAAATGAAATACTTATACTGACTATTTGGCTAAGCTATGTTTGTACCCTAAACGCCTAAGAAAAAGTCAGAAATGGCATGCACGTTTTTTATAGCTGTAGCTTGTGCCATAGCGCTGCAGTGCCGACGCTGCTATGTCGCCACCGACCTCAACGCTGCAACCCTAGCGGCAGCTTCTTTCCCTGCATCAAATTTCTTTTCTTGGGAAGCTTCATGACCATTGAAAAGGTATTGAGGACGGAAAGGGTATAATAGCGCTAAGATGAGACAAAGGAAACGAGACAAACACAGCGCAAGTGTTTGTCTCCTTCCATTTGTCCCGTCTTAGCACTTTTATATTTTTTTTCTGCCAACATGTGCCAACCAGCCCGTATCAGCCCTCTTCTATAGGCATCGAAAGACTCAGGTAAAAGTTGAGTGGATGAATGGATGAAGGGATGGTGTAAGTGTCCCCTTCAAGCAGAGTGGGCGTCTCTTTTTATATTTTTCTATCGAATCCTTCCTTTTTGGTTCTGGCTAAGTGCCGTATATTTCATTGCTTTTTGTTAATATATGCTTGAGTACGCGCGATAATATATTTCATTGCATGTTTTCTCTGCACAAACGCCACTAATTCCCCCAACTTTTTTCTTGCTATTTCTTCGCAGAATTTTTTTTCCTCTTTAAACCCCTCTGCCCTCGTAAATATTAGCACTAGGAGCACTTCTACCCACATAAGGCTATTACAACATCCTGACAAAACATGGTCTTTTTTTTTTTTTCAATACCATTTCGACATGCTATGCGTTTTATGGACTCCGGAAAACTTCCTTCCATGAATCCGAATTGCACCCTGACTTATTTCGAACAGTAGGGCACTGCCTTCTGATTAAAGATAAAATGCTTCCTTTCTGATTTTATTCTTCGCCTTCCGGCATAGCTGTAGGCCATGGCCGGATTTCTTTTTAATGCGCTTTCCCAATAAAATCTTTTCACGTCAGACTCCTCGGTTAACGTCCTCTCCTTCGTCCGCTCTTCAGTGTTTTGTTTTATACTTGCTTGTTAGTTTTCTAGTTTTTTTTTAAATCACGGATTGTCGTTTTTTGTGAAACACACCTATAAACCCTCCTTGGCCATTCGCCTTCGTTATTAACTTTAAAAAATTAAATAATGTAACCCGCATACGTCTGCACTGCCACGCGTATACGGTGGCTCGAAGCTATAGGAAAGCTATAGATGTCTTGTTTTCTTGATTCGTTGGAAGCTCATTTTTTCTTTAGGTTTCGCCACTGATTTACGTCTTCGTACGCAACAGGAACCAGAAGTAATGCTCAAGCACTGTACTTTAGTGCACGTGCGCTGTAGTTTTTATCAAAAACTTATAGCCGGGATTGCGTTTACTTGCCTCAGCTTTGGAAAGTATACCATACTGCATTCTCTCCAAATTAAAAGCTCAATTGGTTACTGATCGGGCACAGTTTGGTTAGTGAATGCCCCCGTCAGTAATTGCACCCTTACACTGGTTCCAGTTTGCGCGCTTTCAGTTTCCATCAGAATATGCAGTATGTCTTAGCGCTTACAGAAACCTCACTACTTTTGCTTTAGCTTCTGTTTTCGTTCCACATACACGTTTTCAAGAAATTGGAGTTTGTAGCGTACCCAGACATGTTGGAAAGTCGTAGTTTTTCAACGGGAAGCTGACCGCTGCTGTGGCCTAGTCGTTTGGGCATCCGCCTCGCATGCGGGAGGTGCGGGGTTCGATCCCCAGTGCCGCCGGGCACCCACCGGTGAAACAATGGGTACAAGCTTTCCCCTGGTCTGGTGCTCGGCTTCTTTAGAGTGAAATTCTTGGGAGATGGGTCTTGAGTAGAAGAAACAAAAAACCTTGTTCCATGGCGCTCTTTTGCCACAGATACCCTTGCGCCATAAAAAATCATCGTCATTATCAACGGGAAGTTGTTTATGAACGCATTTTTTTTTTGTTGCATATCGTAAGGTTCAGTATGGTTCAGAAAGGTTCAGTATGTCCTCTCAGGCGGCAGGATATCCTAGTATCTCAGTTTGCCGAATGCACGTGCCGACTCTGTACAGCAACTTCCTGTCACCACACATGCGGTGCTGGACACGTGTTGCGGAGCGGGTTTGTATGTGTATTCTGTTGTGCACGACCGCAAAGGATGCTCGCATGAATAACGACCGGAAAGAACAGGTGTGACGCGCTCCACTGCTGTAGACAGCATCGCTGCTGACTTCGCTGAAACGGAACTTTAATATAGACCAGAATTTAAATCGTTTACGAGAGGTTTAACGATTGAACGAAGGGACAACATTCCTTCAAGTACAGATCAAGTACAACATACTGTTATGAATATATTGACGAGAATCGCTTAATCTACCAAGCAAAATAATGCTTTTATAGCTTGTCCTGAGTTCGCACCCAGTAGTGGAGACTGCCGTAGGAAACCGATCAGCTATACGTTCTTGACACCTGCTTACTTTGGTTGCCGATATTTCTGACACGTGTTTGTTTAAAACAGCCGCTGAAAACATTGTGCTTGACTTATATGCCATGTTATAACCTGACCCGATCTTACACCTTGTGTAAGCTTACGGTTTGCTCTGATGTATTACATTTTGTTTTTGTTTTGCTGCGTTATGACTACTTTTATTTTGTTTATTCCACTCCCTTCTGTAACGCCCCTTGGGGCCTTGAAGGTATTGTAATAAATAACAAATAAATAAATAATTGTGGGGCAGCTGTGGAGTATTGTAAGATACTGTTACGAACATGTTGCTGAGATGAGTCTAATCTACCGATGCTTCGCAAAATCTCGATTTTAAAGCTTTTCCTGAGTTCGCAGAGTAGTCAAGGCTACCACAGAAACCAAAGGGGAGCGTGTATGATAATAAATGACGGAAAACTATCAGCGTTTCGAGGAGAGATCTGCGGATATATTGCATGTTAAGGTACAACCTTACTATACGAAAAAAAAAGTTGCGTTCATAAAGAACTTCCTGTTGAAAAAAATACGACTGTAAAAAATTTCTAGGTTCGTTAAAAACATCAAGCTCTTGACAACGAGGACGTGGGACGAAAATATAAACTAAAACAAAGGCAGTGTGGTTTTACACCTTATTTTACACCGAAGGTGTGAACCTCAAAACGGTAGGTGGAGTATGTCCTATACCCGACCATGAGGGCACCCCTGCTTTTCTTCCCCACGTAACATTTTTGAAACCCTCCCCGTTTGGTGATCTTGATGGTTGGGTTCTGACGGTGATAATAATAATAATAATTTGTTTCGGGGGAAATGAAATGGCGCAGTATCTGTCTCATATATCGTTGGACACCTGAACCGCGCCGTAAGGGAAGGGATAAGAGAGGGAGTGAAAGAAGAGGAAGAATTAGGTACCGTAGTGGAGGGCTCCGGAATAATTTCGACCACCTGGGGACCTCTAACGTGCACTGACATCGCACAGCACACGGGCGCCTTAGCGTTTTGCCTCCATAAAAACGCAGCCGCCGCGGTCGGGTTCGAACCCGGGAACTCCGGATCAGTAGTCGAGTGCCCTAACCACTGAGCCACCGCGGCGGGTTATCTGGCGGTGATGCAAACGTGCTGCCGAGGTATTAGCCTTTGTTGGCTTGGGCAAGTTCATATATGAACTTTGCTGTAGAATAGAGTAAACAATATTATTAGTAATATTATGACGACAATTGTTCCATCTGAACCGCAGCGGTGGCCTAATGTTTTGAGCATCCGCCTGGCAAGCGGGAGGTGCGGGGTTCGATGCCCAATGCAGCTGGGTACCTACCGGTGATAGAGTGGGTACAAGCGTTTCTTGGTGCTCGCCTTCTTTGGGGTGAAATTATTGGGAAATTATTAGGAAATTATTGGGAAACGCCAAAGCATGAGTGCGTCTAACCCTACCGACAGAATAGAACTGATAGAGCTATCGAAGTTAATAAATAAGCGCAAGGTAGCCGATATAAGGAAGTTTAATATGGAGAGAATCGAGCATGCTCTAAAGAACGGAGGTAGCCTAAAAGCGTTGAACAGGAAACTAGGCATAGGTAAAAACCAGATGTATGCGCTAAGAGACAAGGAGGGCAATGTCATTAGCAATATGGATAAGATAGTTAAAGTAGCCGAAGAGTTCTACACGAATCTGTACAGTAGCCAGTGTAATTATAGCGTTAATGAGAAAAACAGTAGCGCAGAGCAATGTGTCATCCCACCAGTAACGAAAGAGGAAGTAAAGAAAGCCTTAGGAGCAATAGAAAGGGGAAAAGCAGCTGGGGAGGATCAGGTAACAGCAGATCTGTTGAAGGATGGAGGGGAGATCGTTCTAGAAAAACTAGCCACCCTGTATACGCAATGCCTTATGACCTCAACCGTACCAGAAGCTTGGAAGAATGCCAACATTATTTTAATTCATAAGAAGGGAGACGCCAAGGACTTGAAAAATTATAGACCGATCAGCTTACTATCTGTTGCTTACAAAGTATTTACTACGGTAATCGCTAATAGAGTCAGGGAAACCTTAGACTTTAATCAATAAAAAGATTAGGCAGGCTTTCGTAAAGGATATTGCACAATAGATCATATTCACACTATCAATCAGGTGATAGAAAAATGCGCAGAAGATAACCAACCTCTATATATAGCCTTCATTGATTACGAGAAAGCATTCGACTCAATGGAATCCTCAGCAGTCATACAGGCATTGCGTAATCAGGGTTAGAAGAGCCTTATGTCAAAATACTAAAAGATATATATATATATAGCAACTGCACACCTACCATAGTCCTCCATAAAGTCAGCAATAAAATTCCAATAAGAAAGGGCGTCAGGCAAGGAGACACGATCTCGCCAATGCTATTCACCGCCTGTTTACAGGAGGTATTCCGAGTCCTAAATTGGGAACAGTTAGGAATAAGAGTAAATGGAGAATACCTAAATAATTCGCTGCGATTCGCTGATGACATTGCCTTGCTGAGTCACTCAGGAGGTGAACTGCAAATCATGATCAATGAGTTAGACAGGCAGAGCAGAATGCTGGGTCTAAAAATTAACATGCAGAAAACCAAAGTAATGTTCAACAGTCTAGCAAGGGAACAGCAGTTCACAATTGGCAGTGAGCGCCTGGAAGTGGTAAAAGAATACGTCTACTTAGGGCAGGTAGTGACAGAACGTAAATTATTGCAAAAGTTTGTACATGCGTTCTCGTATTCTCTCTTGCCATGTCCCTGTCATTACCCGCAATTTTATGTACTGTCTAAAAGACTGCCATAGTGTCTCGACTGCCCAATCAATATCATGGTTGCGCGTGATTGTGCGGTGACTGTTGGTTTGAAACCAATTTGTTGTGCTTTATGTTCCTGTTGCAGACATGTTGCTATTTACCATTGAATTATTGCATTGTTTTATACTTATTATTGTATTGCTAACAAAAGTGTTTGTGATGACATGCTATTCTCGCAAAGACTAGTCCCTTACAATTGCAACATCGACTGCCTGTCCGAACATTATTATCTTTTTTGTTCACATTGTGTAAGGGGGCCGAGGCCTTTGTCAGGTGCGTGGACGCCTTTAGCCTCGACCCCCTCTTAGACTGTGTCTAAGGAAACAATAAAGAAAGAAAAGAAAGAAAGAAAGCTGATCCGGATCGTGAGCAGGAAATAACTAGAAGGATAAGAATGAAGTGGAGCGCATATGGCAGGTTCTCTCAGATCGTGAATAGCAGGCTACCAATATCCCTAAAGACAAAAGTGTTCAACAGCTGTATCTTACCGGTACTCGCCTACGGGGCAGAAACGTGGAGGCTAACGAAAAGAGTTCAGCTTAAGTTAAGGACAACGCAGCGAGCCATGGAAAGAAAAATGATAGGTGTAACGTTAAGAGACCGGAAGCGGGCAGAGTGGGTGAGGGAACAAACGCGGGTTAATGACATCCTAGTCGAAATCAAGAGGATGAAATGGGCTTGGGCAGGGCATGTAACGCAAAGGCAAGATAACCGCTGGTCCTTAAGGGTAACGGAGTGGATTCCAAGAGAAAGTAAGCGTAGCAGGGGACGGCAGCAGGTTAAGTGGGCGGATGAGATTAAAAAGTTTGTAGGCAAACGGTGGATGACGCTGGCAAAAGACAGGGTTAATTGGAGAGACATGGGAGAGGCCTTTGCCCTGCAGTGGGTGTAATAAGGTTGATGATGATGATTGGGAAATGGCTCGTTGATCCCTCCTTAAGCAGGAGAAAATCACCTTGTGCAATGGCGCTAGCTCTTTGGTCGCAGATGCCCTTGCGCCATAGAATAAGCATCACCATAATTTGTGCCACCTATATATGTCTCACAGTAAAGAAAAGAATCTACCGCCGATCACTGCCGCAGAATGCCAACGTCCTCTAACAACTTCAAAAGTAACCCTTCTACCGCGCTACTTTCATTTCTCAGTTCGCGGAACACAATGCGAACGACGTCGTCTGATAGTGCAGTCTTGAGCAACATTAGAGGAGAAAAAGGTTTGAGCTTTTGTTTATTGATTATTCTATAATTATGTGTGACAAGCACAGTTTTTACTGCTTTCTAACTTGACTTTTTCTTGGCGTTTAATATGCAAAAGTCATTCTCAAATGTAATGAAGATATAAACGAAGAATTCGCATCTTTTTTTTTGCAAAAAGTTTGTTCCCTCTCATATTGCTCGCGACTGTAATACCACCTGCTCAGATTGCGAACTAATTTCTCAGACTCGGCACGAAAACACGGGCGCATGAGGAGAAAAGGCTGCACTTCCCCCAGAATGGCAAAGCTTGAGTACAAGGGTGACGCTTGAATCGTGCTGGCCTTCCCTGGCTGCCTTTGCTGAAAGTACTCACATTACAATAAAGTTTCCTGTGAACTGCGGACTCCACCACTGCGAGCGCTGTGAGCTGCACTACTGCGCGAAGATGTTCCTAATTAAAAAAAAAAACAAAGGTGACGAACTTCAACTGTAACTTTGTCCAGCCCCCCGCCTCCTTTCCCCTTTTCGTAACGAGGTAATTATTACCCAGTGGAGGATATTTTTCGAATTTTGTTGACGAACATAACTCAGAGAAAACACTCGCCTTCTTAAATGATTAATTATGCAATTTCGGTTGTGCCTTCACAAGTCCACATTGTGACTCAACGCTGCTTTTAATGTCTTATATATGTATCTTTACTCACTTTTGTCCGATGAGACCATTATAAGGAGAAACAGCACATTTATTTATCTACCTACAGCGCCAACAAGCATTAAACTGTGGGAGGACGTACAAAAAGACGACATAAGCAGTGTCAGCAACACAACTAATCGACATCGTATCAAGTAGTAACGATAAAACAAAGCAAAACTAAAAAAAGGGCAAATGAATATACACACAGCACTATAAAACTGAAAAAGTGGTCATTATAACTTTCAAAATAAAACATCATTAGACATAATAAAACGATTTGGAAATGACGTTTAATGCACCCATGTTTTAAAAACATGCAAACAACTGCACATACTCACTTAAGTCATACCAGAGCTACAGCGAAACACAGAGGAGAACATCTTAGAAAGAATTCGCTGCGTTCATTTAGAGTGCCTGGCTTGAGATGATCTAACGTAGCTTGTTGCTGAAGATTCCAAGCATAGGAACGAGCCATTCGCAGTACATTAAGCCCCAACAGTATTCAAAACTGACACCAAACATGCTGTATGCACATAAAATGGCCCCACGATTGAAGTGGTTATGAGAAATTGTGGCCCAGTCTGGGCAAACAATACACAATGTCAGTGGACTTCTTCAGTTCAACAATTTGTGCAAGATATTTCAGAAAAGAAGCGGCGTTTTTTAGAGGGCTGCTGTACACAATCCAAAATCGACTTACCGCATCTTCTTAATGTAGGATGCAGTTACGGTGAAAATTTTGTTTTTCGAGAAGAGGCAAAAAGATGTACCTCTTGTTGACAAAATAAGGACAAGACTATACAGTCGTCTGAGCTGCACCTGCTTGGACGTATGCTGTGTAAAATAACAGTAAGAAAAAAATATGTGATGAAATTTTATTCAATATGCCGACTTAAAAAAGTTGTGCATTAACTATCCTTAAACCTTGGGCTTGGCCAGGTCATGTAATGCGAATGAAAAATAACCGACAGTCATTAAGGTAACGGTGTAGTTTCCAAGAGAAAGCAAGCGTAGCTGGGGGTGGCAGAAAGTTAGGTGGGCGGATGAGATTAAAAAGTTTGCGGGAATACGGCCGCCGCAGCTGGCACAGGACAAGGTTAATTGGCGGGGATATGGAAAGGCCTTTGCCCTGCAGTGATTTCGAGTTTTTATAGGGGTTTAACGTCCTGAATCGACTCATGCTATGAGGGACGCCCTGGTGAAGGCCTCCGGAAATTTCGACCACCTGGGTTTCTTTAACGTGCACTGACATCGCTCAGCACACGGGCCTCTAGCATCTTACCTCCATCGAAATGCGACCGCCGAGGCCTGGATTGAACCCGCGTCTTTCGGGTCAGCAGCCGTGCTCCATAACCACTGAGCCACCGCGGCGACTCCCTGCGGTGGGCGTAATCAGGCTGATGATGACGATGACGACGACCCTTAAACCCGCTCCATATTTAGCTTCCTTTCGCCTTCCGCTGCGCTGTTGAACCCCGCTTTTGCTAAACCATCGGAGATCGCAAGTTAGGTTCTAAATATGGGAAAACTTTTTGCACATAAAGGAGGCCATGAAAAAAGTCTTGTACACACTTTCTGAACATTCTGTTTGTCCACCTCACTTCCTTCGCTCCTGGGAGCTAGAAAATAGCCCGAGGATGGGGGTCGCTAGGCTGTGTCACAAGATACAATTTTTACTGTGCAGATTGGCCGCCTTGGTGGCTCAGTGGTTATAGCGCTCGGCTGCTGACCCGGAAAAGGCGGGTTCGATCCCGGCCGCGGCGGTCGATTTTCGATGGAGGCGAAATTCTAGAGGCCAGTGTACTGTGCGATGTCAGTGCACGTTAAAAATCTCCAAGTGGTCGAAATTTCCGGAGCCCTTCACTGCGGCGTCCCTCATAGCCTGAGTCGCTTTGGGAGGTTAACCCTCCTTAAACCAAAACCAAAATAGGCAGATCGGATAACAATCTCCCGTTGAAAAACTCAGGTAGCATTAACAATATTTAGAAAACTGAAATAATTCCGAGCAATCTAAGAAGGGAAGAACATTATACTACATACGGTGCGGTATACGTAGGTAGAAACTGTATTGATGAACCAAGCAAGGGAAGGCGTTAGGGGAGGTTTGGTTGGCTCGGTTCTTAATCCCGGTTGGCGGCCATCAGTCCATGACTTCTGGCGACCTTCTCCGCCCATTCCACCAGCCTCTTCTGCGAGGCTGGCTCTGAGCTAGAGACTGCGATCTCCCAACCTTCTAGGTCTGCGAGGTTGCAGCGAGATGGCGGTTGGAGTTCTCGGCATATGAAGAATATGCGTTCGAAGTTTGCTCTCGGAGGCCCGCAAAGAGATCACTCCGGTTTGTATTGACTCGGGTGTATTAGTGCCAGATAGGCCGGTGAAGGAAACGTTCTGGACTGGAGTTGCCTCCGTATAGTCTGTTGTTCCTTCGTGAGGGTGTGGCGTGGTGGCGGATATGTGAGCTTTCCCTCTCTATAGTGTAGCGTAATTTCACTGTAGGTGATTAGTCTGTCCCTCCCGCAATCCCTTTCGACTGTTTGGCCTGCTCGGTTGACGAACGCTCGAGCTATGGAGTGCGCCTCATCGTTTCCGGGGTTGTCTGCGTGGGCTGGCACCCAAACTAGTTGAATTGGTTTGGGGTCGTGGGGGCTTGATCGGAGAATTTTGTAGGCGGCAGAATGGATCTGTCCCTTTGCAAAATTCCTGAAGTTGAGTAATTGGGTCCGAGCTGAATATCAGTCTCCCAGGAGGCCTCTGTTCTTTCTTGTGTGTTTACTTCATGTTTGGGCATATCCAGACCATGTGAACCATGTTTACTGTGTTTTTGCAACATTTACGTGTGTCTTTTACCGCATGCTCATGAGCATGGAGTTGGGGTATGTTCTTGTTTGTAGGACTAACTAAATACTCTCTTGCTCTTTGTTTAGTAATCTATCAGTCGGCGGGCATACCGCTCGACTTATTCTGTAGTGTTGTGTGATATCTTTATATATAAATAGTAGGTCCCGGCCGCTATAACGTGAGGTGCCCAGGCCCACCCGGGACATCTTCGAAACGAAAAATATTGCCGTTTGAACGACCACATCTTCTACGTTGGTACGCGAAGAGGCCAAGCGTGTACGCCTGTTATGGGATCGGCCTTTCGAGTGACATTTGTGGCTTATGGTGGCACCTGGTGGGCATGATGTGCATATTAGGCTTACGCGGGTGGCTGTAACGCTACTTTCTTGAACGACTTCCTCAACTCTCGTTATTATGCATCGAGCATATACTTCGCACATTTCAGCGCTCACTTAATTACACGATAGCAATAGCGACAGCATTTGAGGTTCTGTTCGCGAGAAAAGTCTGCGTCCGCTCGTCCTTGACACACACACACAAAAAATGTTAGAGATCACTGCGGCTACCCGCATTGGAGGAATGCGAAAGCATTGACGCCTCCTCGACACTCGTCTCATCTCTTTGCCCCTCTTTCAGTCCGTTTACGTTTGCTTCGAATCAATTAATTAATCCATGCCAATCAAACTTTTTGTTCGATTAATTATTACTCATCAAACACATTTAAATCCATTTCAAACTGTTTTCACTTCTTTGCCTATTTTCCCACTCTTTCGCCGTGCATGGCTGTTTTCCCGTCCACTCACTATATCGATGTCCGTGCTATTTCGACGTTTTATGACATTATTGGCTCTAATTAATTAACTGATCATCACATTGACATCAAATTTCTTGCACATCATCCAAAAATCGTCCTCTATCGGTCACAACTATTCGTTTGATGCTATCTCTTCTGAGAACGTCACAATCGCTGCGGACACGTTTTGATGACACGTTTTGGTGACACGACACTGTCCACATAGGCTAGAAATGCTTTCGCATTAAAAAAATTGCAGGCGGTTTAGCAATACTAACCACAAAATATTGTGCAGAAGCAGGTTTTCGCAGGCGGACACCAACGCCACGTACCTGAAAGCGCGATTGAAGGGACGTTTTCTTTGCTTTCGTGACTTGCGCACAGATGGAAGTTGATGAAGACGACGACGTGCAATGCACAGCGCGAGAGTGTGTTGATGTTTAACGTGAGGCGTGATCTGCTCCGGCGATAGCATGGTGCTCTCGTGCAGTGGCCAGCGAAGCTGATCTGTTTGCGCCGCCGCGGGTTCGAATCACAGTCGCGGCAATATTTATTTCCTTAGGTTGGCCACGGTCACCCTCATTAAAAGTCTCGTTTATTTACCGCCATTTCCCGCATCACGTGACTAACTTTGGAGGCTTCACCACACACCGGAATTTTCCACGTTACGAGACCAACAGTGCTTTCGCACTAAAAGCAGGTGATCCACCTGCTACTGCCTGCTCATTGTACGGTGGGTAGCCTGCCCACCATGACAGGTGGAAATGAAATTAGTTCAGAAACATTCAATGCAGTTGCCACCTGCCCACCGTGGCACTGTGCATGAACTCATTGGTCGAGAGATAGACATCGTCCGTAAGAGCTATCAGTGCGAAAATGAGCCTTACGGGAGCTCGGGACGGGCACCCGCCGGTAGCTGTGTTTTAAACAGCACACCTGCCGGTGCAGTGGCGCGTCGCTTAACCACTACTGGCGCACTGGTATGAGGACTCCTCGCGATCAATGAATCTATGAAAGAGAAAGAGTACTTGCGCGAAAGGGATCTGTAATGCTGTCGCATTGTACTCTTAAGAGTAGGCGAAGTGCCGTCAAAGCTTTTCTTTCTGACCAAACGCCGGTCATACAATTTTTCGTGGACGGCCTCCTAAGTGAAAGGATTTCCGGAATCATGCACCCACCAATGGTTCTCTACAAACCCAGGGCGTGAGAGGTCTTTACTATGTTTATGCCATGGCTACTTTGCCTTTGGCTACGTAGCCATGGCATAAACATAGTAAAGATTCCAAATAAATATACAGCCTCTCACGCCCTGGGTTTATAGAGAACCATTGGTGGGTGCATGATTCTGGAAATCCTTTCAGTTAATATGCATATGCCATGGCTACAAAGTAACCATGTATGGTGCACTCTTCCATGCCCTTGGACGGCATGGCCAAGCATGGCGCATGCTTGTATGGCATGCCCTCACCAAGCACATTCTTGGATGGCGTGACCACACGCGGCAGACAAATGCCATGGCTACCAAGTAGCCATGGCATATGCATATGCGGCTCGCTCGTCGTCTTCTTTACATTGGAGCCAGGAGCGTGCGCCAGGCGATGACCATGCGGCTCGCGCATATGCTCGTCGTCTTACTTACCCTGTGCTTATGCCATGGCTACAAAGTTCCGTGTACCGTGTTGTGCTTAATATCACAGCTGTTGTTCTCTAAATGACTTTCTCCTGGGTTCATGATGTCCGTTTTCGGCGCTGCCCGTTTGCGTATTGTGGCGTAACTGAAAACTCTCGCATTCACCTGCTGATCATGGGGAATGTGATCCAGGTGGGCCGCAGTCATGTGGGAAGGGTTGTCTGCCGCGTGTGGTCACGCCATCCAAGAATGTGCTTGGTGAGGACATGCCATACAAGCATGCGCCATGCTTGGCCATGCCGTCCAAGGGCATGCAAGAGTGCACCATACATGGCCACATCATTAAATGTGTGGAATGCGTGGTAAGACCATCCAAGAGCATGCGTGTTCACGTCATCCAAATGTTTAGCATGCGTGGCCACGCTAACCAAGAGCGTACCATACGTGGTCACGCCATCCAAGAGCAATGGTCACTCCATTAAAAATATGCTATGCGTCGTAACGCCAACCAAGAATGCACCTTTCCTGGCCACGCCAACAAAGAGTGTGCACACGTGGTCACGCCATCCATGAATGTGCTTTGCGTCATGATATCCAAGATTTCGCAGTGGTGTCACGCCATCCGAGAATACCCATGTGAAGTCACGCCACATAAATGCACCTTGCGTGGTCGCTCCATCGAAGAGTGTACTATGCTTGGCCACGCCAGCTAAGAGTGCACGCCATTCAAGAATGTACCATGTAGGGCCCGGAAGGTGCCATGTGGAGTCCTGCCATTTGAGAATCTGCCTTGTAGTTTCACGGCATCCAAGAATGTCCTATGCGGGGTCACGCTATACAAGAAAGTCTCATGTGGGGTCACATTATCCAGGAATTTAATATGTGGGTCACGCTATCCAGAAAAATTGGCAGTGGTTTAGCTCTGGTTAAACCTGGAGTGACGCGATAGCTACAGCTGACTGAGTGGAACTTGGCCACGTGACCAACCACGCTGAAGGCTCGAAATGCTACCGTAATGTAGCTGTCGCTACAAAAGTCCCCTTTATGATAGTTTACAATGGATTACAAACATGTTTTGTGCTACATTCTCAAACATCAAGAGCGGACTTGCATTTCACTCACGTGAAAACATCAAAACTTTTTCAAAGAAGACAACTCTCCCATCAATTCGATAACTTCAACTCCAAAACATAGCTCCTTGCACACTTCAAGCAGCTTAAATATGTTTTCTTTGAAGCAATCTCGGACAGACCGCGCATCTTCATCGCAGTGTCGTACAGCCATCCTGCTTCGCCAAATGCTGTGCAGGCCAAGAAAGAAAATTACATCGTATTTACAAAGATCCGGCTCAACGCCCAGGAATCGTATCCCATACGGCGTCAAGGGTAAGTCTTTCTTTATTGTATGCTGGATCACGTCCCAAAAGAGCAGCGCATCCCAGCAGTCAATAAAGACGTGTTCTATTGACTCTGGTTTGTGACATAACAAGCAGTCAGCACCCGATGATAAAAACAATCCCTTCTCCTCCATCCATGTTTTAACCGGCAACGTACCAGTGTGCAGCTTCAAGAAAAACGTCTTCACACCCGCTGGCACCACCATTTTCCTTACCATTTTTAAAACTATTTCTCCTTGGCCTCCACTATACAGAGATCGATATATTGGCTCAGGGAAGACACAGTCAAGCAAATCTTTTAGCAATTACGCGTGACATTTGAAAGTTATTCCAAACTGAACCGAGCATTAGAAACCGGAAAGGAAAGACCACTTCTTTCAAAAATCTACTTGCACTTTATCGCATCCCGTCTACAGTGGAAATAACATAGTTTGGCAAAGCCGAAGAAAGCCTCACTTGAATAAAAGTCCGCAGGAAAGGGTCGCGTTGATCTCGAAGAAACACAAGTCTTGACACCACCTGCCTCAGGTACAAGTGTGGCAAAGAAAGACCCCCTTATCTCAAACGCAGAAATAAGTTATCACGTTTAGTCCTCTCCCATGAGGACTGCCAAACAAAAACGGCAAAGAGACGATGAAACTTTTGAATGTTAAGTCGAGAGCACGAAAGACCTGCAACGAATGGCTCACTCTTGAAACCAGGTATACACCACATATGTTTGCGCGCGAATATAGACAGCGCCTTTCCCGAGCATTTTTGTGTACGCGTGGACAGTTCTTGAATTTTCTCCTTCCAAATGTCATCGTTATCTCGATACTTGTCAAGAGGAACACCTAGGTACACGGAAGAGACAAGTGGCCATTTTACACTTGCATGAAACAAAGGCGCTGATGTCCGGTTCCCATGCCAAAGGCCCGCACCTTTCTCCAGATTAACAACGCTATTGGTTACATCACATAACCTGCGAACAACCGACATCGCATGTTCTATGCTGCTGTGATCGCTACAAAAAATTGCCACATCATCGGCATAAGCCGATGCACGGGTCTCATTCTCATATATTAACTATTGACCAGATGTCGCCGCGCTAGAACAGATCTAGGCCATCATCAATTTTTTTTTTCATTCCGCGTGGAATTTACAGAGCGGCACGTGTGCAGTCATGGACAGAAGTTTCCGGGATGCAGATTCGGGGAAAAAAAAATAATTTCCGCGTTGCCCTGCTAGCCATTCACACTGTACTCTTCTACCAGATAGAACACGGATGCCTCCTCACGCTTCGATGTTTTTCATTGACCTGTTGTGCCTAACCGCTCCGGAATAATCTTTTTTTCCGCGAATCTGCATACCGCAAACTTTTGTCCATGACTGTACATGAGTTCGATGCACCGCTTGTTCTGTCGTACTAGTGTGGCGGAAGCAACGTTTATTTTTTGTTTGAAAGATGGCGGAAAAAATGGGTTGCCGGCCTTAGTTTGAGACAAGGCCGCATTAAAGTCGAATGCCTGAGCGGCGCAGCCGCCGGAAATAAGAGAGATGCAGGCGAGCTATAGACAGGACTAAAAAAACAAAGGCAGGTGCGTGGCTAGCTGACATACACAGCTATGCGCCATATTCCATTGCATTTCGTTCACCCTTTATAACACAAACTAAGCACCGTGCCACGTGCCGATGGTTAGAAAGCCCACTGCAGCGTTGCTGTGTAAAAGTACGCGTACCAGATGTTACCCCGTTAACCTCGAACCTAGACTTTCTGAAACTCAGCCGCGGAATATTTGATACAACTCATCTGTTAGAAAAAAAAAAACACCAAAGGGCCGTAGCAGCGTTTAGCGGGACTTTTGAAAAATCCCAACCGTTTTTCTTTCGCGAATCTGTCAATGTCACTATTGCTCACACACTTGGAAATCGCTTTCACAGAGAGTGTGCTAAGGCGCACGGTTGGATGATGAGATCCTGTGATGCGAAAGCACTCAGGGTGTTTCGTAGCTGGAACAGGAGGCGTTGTCTAGGAGTTACCACCGCCTCTGTCTCGCACAGACACACGCGCACATGTTGACTGCTCGCAGTGGCGCAGAGGCCAAGGTCGCGGGTTCGATCCTGGTTTATTGAGGCTTAGATGCGCAGTAAAGAACTATACAAAAGTACTTCGCTCTACGGAGCGGTTCATGTTCATAGACAACAGCGTAGTTTTCGCCCCAAAATAAATATAACAGAGATACAACACGCGCCTGCTATGCACAGACGGCCAAAAATGTGTACGCCATTAGGCACAGAAACACCCACACACATGTACTATACGTAAGCACATACGCACACAAAGAGAGCCACACAAGCGTACATATCACAAAGAGAAAAGCACAACAGCGGTTCACATCTACGTGAGATTTTTCATTGCGGCGACGCTATGCTCTGCGTTCACCATAAATCAACAGGATGCGTGACGTGCACCGGAAAGAGAGCTTTCTAGAACGTGCGGATGATTCACGGGGGAGAGAAAAACATACTAAAGCTCGCGGAGGCACCGACTTCGATAGAGGTGACTCGGTACTGGAAAACAGAAGGCACACGGGCAGTCCGGAGGGGTCGGCATTCACTGTTTTCAGAGCGTCAACTGCGGAGCGACACGTAACCAAAGCAAGCAATGGTAAGGTGACAGTAATGATTTGCGCTCAGATATTCGCCAGAAACACGGTTCGCGATCAAACTCGGTCCATCTGAAGAACCGCTGCACTATAGACGCCTTTACCTCTTACTTCCTTTGGTTTATTCTCAGCTTAGGTCGAACGTGTGCAAAGGGAGTTGTGAACTGGCCACCACGTTTACTGGGCAGCGGCCATTGGATTGCTTAAACGCACGAGAACGGGCCACGCCTTACAAATCCCGGTGATTAGAAGCGGCAAGTAGGAAAGAGTGCGCGCTAAAGGTTTTTGTTCTCGTCTTTCCAACGAGGGTCGCCTTGTTTAGTTATACTTTAGTTCACTTTCTCCGCCGCGACTCTATTAGCTCGGTCTGGGGTCGGCCGTTGCTGAAGGTCAGCAATTTGCTGCACTCTTGCTTTACGTTTTCAAGAACGGTGGCAGGGTTGCAGTCGGTAGTATAGGCTCTGCTCCAAGCAAAAAGCGTGGAACTCATTTTCACGTTACTTTGTAAATACAGTTGAATCTCGTTATAACGAAGTTGAAGGAACCCGGCGATTACTTCGTTATAGCCGTAGATTCGTTAATAGCCGAGCTTTCAAGGGGGATCGTCATTCCTTCGTTATATTTGTTATTTCATTATAAAGCATTTCGCTATAACGAGAATCGACTGTATATCGCTCGTTACTTGCAACCTTTACCTTGTTAACACAGAACGGTTCAAACAAGCGCTTGTCGGACTGCTGAGAACAGGTGCAAATGCTCATAAGGCAAGACAACCGCTGGTCCCTAAGGGTAACGAAGTGGATTCCAAGAGAAGGCAAGCGTAGCAGGGGGTGGTAGAAAGTTAGGTGGGCGGACGAGATTAAGAAGTTTGACGGGGATACGGTGGCCGCAGTTGGCAAAGGGCAGGGTTAATTGGAGAGGCATGGGAGAGGCCTTTTCCCTGCAGTGGGCGCAGTCAGGCGGGTGATGATGATGATGACCACACCGCTTCCGGCGTGGCTGCCGCGTGTGCACGTAGCAGTCCAGCAGGCGACATGGCGGCACACAAGGAGAGCTTCTTATAAAAGCCTATAGCTTTTAAGAGAAGCTCTCCTTGTGTGCCGCCATGCCGCCCGCTGGACAGCTGGGCTGCTGGACTGCTGGACGCTGGGCCGCGTTTTTATGGAGGCAAAACGCTAAGGCGCCCGTGTGCTGTGCGATGTCAGTGCACGTTAAAGATCCCCAGGTGGTCGAAATTATTCCGGAGCCCTCCACTACGACACCTCTTTCTTCCTTTCTTCTTTCACTCCCTCCTTTATCCCTTCCCTTACGGCGCGGTTCAGGTGTCCAATAATACATGAGCCAGATACTGCGCCATTTACTTTCCCCGAAAACAAATTATTATTATTATTATTATTATTATTATTATTATTATTATTATTATTATTATTATTATTATTATTATTATTATTATTATTATTATTATTATTATTATTAAAAGCCAATAGACCCTTCCGACCTGGTCGTCACCATAATGATCGGAGGACTGCTTTTTGCACCCGGCGTTACCATGTGCTACCAGGCGCCGAAGGCGCTTGAAACTGCAACGTGGCAGTGGTGGAGGTGCAGGCTCGACGCTCCGATGTCCAGGGCCCCCCGGACAAGCGGAAGCCGGTCATCGGGTCCCGACCAGCTTCCGCTTGCCTGCAACAGTACCCGCTGCTTGGCACGAAGCTCGCGCGCCACGTTGATGGATTGGATGAAGACACTGAAGTTCCTTTCCGGGCGTTTCTCGGTGCTGTTGCTGATTCTCGGTGCTTCTTGGGGTTGGCGTTCATCTGCTGTCTACGCCTCAAGTTTCCAACCCAAACTGCTATGTGACAACACGATTATTTCTCTTATTCACCAAATGAAGGCGAAACGAAAAAGAGAAGCTCCATGTTTGCATTAGGTGCCGCATTCTGATGTCACCCTTTCACTACGCTTTGATCCGTCGACGGTAGCTCAGTGGCTTTGGCGTTCGACCGCTGAGCCCCAGGACGAGGGATGGAATCCCGGTCTCGGCGGCCACATTTAGACCTGAGCGAAATGAAAAATACGGCCACGAGGTGTGTGATGTCAGTGCACGATAAAATGCTCCAAATGGTTGGAATTAGTCGGGAGTTGTTCACTACGGCGCCCCTCATAGTGCACATGTAGCTTTAGGGCATGAAACACCAGCACCCCTACTACATCAGTTTTCCTCGGGCAGAAAAAAGGTTTGGTTTGGTTTATAGGGGTTTAACGTCCCAAAGCAATTCAGGCTATGAGAGACGCCGTAGTGAAGGGCTCCGGAAATTTCGACCACCTGGGGTTCTTTAACGTGCACTGACATCGCACAGCTACATGGGCCTCTAGAATTTCGCCTCCATCGAAATTCGACCGCCCCGGCCGGGATCGAACCCGCGTCTTTCGGGCCGGCAGCCGAGCGCCATAACCACTCAGCCACCGCGGCGGGTCCGCAGAAAAAAGGTTAGTACTGCGCGAATGAGACACGACACGAGAACGGGAACAAAAACGACAACACAGGCGCAGACTTCCAACTGTTTATTTGAGACCGAAATGCAAATGCTATATAGGGCATGAACCTACGCGCACAACCATCGCTGTCATTCACAAAAGACGTGATTAAAATCTAGACAACATTGATCACATTTTTGCGTTGCAGAAGGACCGGTAAACCACACAGCACTCAGTCAGCATGTCCCCAAACACTCCATGTCAAGAAAATGATAAAAAAAGTGAGGAAGCTAACAATCAACCTGAGTAAAGAGGGTGAAAAATACGCGAAGTGACAACGCAGGTGACCCAACAGACAGCAAGAGCAAAAAAAAATGCAAACGCGATAAAATCATGGTGTGACATATGAAAAAAACCGGCATGAGAGCGTGGAAACAACAAAGAACACGTGTAAAGGTGAAGATTAAAAGCAGGTAAAAGAGTGGGATGAGGTATGGAAAAACAGGTATGACATGGAAGCCAACAAAGAACAAGTGTAAAGGTGAGAATTAAACCAGATAAAACTAGATTTCCGTCTTTGAGGTGCATACATCTTAACCAAATTAGGACGTAAGTGAAACACTTATAGGTGGCCTTCTAAAAGCGTGATTTCAGTCGGTGAAAGCGTAATAGACTGAGTGCTGAGACGTTTTTCACATTTTTTTTACGATGTGACAGGCTTCGACCACCTCCCTTTCCGTCTTATCTCTAGATTTAAGCAAAAAGGTAGTGTTGCGCAAAACCCAGTTGCAAGACACTTTTTTCTATTCCTTACCCTTCCCTTTACAGTTCTTACCAATGCTGCGCAAGATGACCTCCCATATTGTTCTTCACTGCCAAGTTATGTTCGCGTGCCCTTTCATTAAAACACCTACCAGTCTGCCCGATGTAAACTCTACCGCAAGTGAGGGGAATTTTGTAGACAAGGCTCGAATCGCACTTTGTGAACTTCTTTTCGTGATTGGTGCAGCACTGCGGCCTGCTTCTCTTTTCAGTCGACATCAAAGGGCAGACGCTGCTCAGGTTGATCGGTGCAGAAAAAACCACCCTGACACCATATCGGTTCGCCACTTTTCTGATGTTGTGGGATACCCGGTGTATGTAAGGCATCACCTGCAGGGGCTTTTCCTTGTCCTTTTCATTCTTTTTACGGCCTTCGAGCTCCTGTAATAAGCTTTCACACGCTGCGGTGATGAGCTGAGGCGGATAACCAGCTGCGCGGAAACGTTGAGCTTGCTGGCTAAAGCTTTCTTCTATTTTGTGGTTGCATGATTTTTCTAGGGCAGACTGGAATGCTAAGATTACGTTGGCACGTTTTACGAGCTTAGAATGTGCGCTTCCAAACGGCAGTGGGTTATTTTTGGTTCTCGGACTGTGTGACCAGCAAATGTGTTTAGAGGCAAATTCGAGAGTAAGGTCAAGGTACTGCAGTCTGTTGTCGTTCTCCAACTCGTGGGTGAAGATTAAGTCCTGGGAGGAGGTGTCAAATATCCCTAGAATGTCAGTCACCACCTCATCAACGTTATCTTCTGGAGTGTTTGGGGACATACTGACTGAGTGCTGTGTGGTTTATCGGTCCTTCTGCAACGTAAAAATGTGATTAATGTTGTCTAGATTTTAATCAGGTCTTTAGTGAATGACAGCGACGGTTGTGCGCCTAGGTTGATGCCCTATATAGCGTTTGCATTTCGGTCTCAAATAAACAGTTGGAGGTCTGCGCCTGTGTTGTCGTTTTTGTCCCTGTTCTCGTGTCGTGTCTAATTCGCGCAGTACTAACCTTTTTTTTCTGCAATGAACCAACTAGCCCGCAACATAGTTCTACTCCTTGAGCACAGGCTCAAAAATGTTCATGCCATGCGGTCGCGCCTTTGCGATGCTTCGAAAGCTTTACAGCGACCACTGCCCTACACAGTGAAAACAAATTGCACCCTTAAAGGTGCAACACTAATGACAGCACCCTTTCAACGCCTTTTTTCTAGTTTTTTTTTGAACGAGGGTGGCTGAGCCCGTTAGCACCGTTAAAAAACCCGTGCACCCTTCAAAGGTGCACGGGTTTTGTAGCTTATTTGGGTGAAAAGGTGCGTAAGGGTGTACGCAAACGCTCAAAACTTATGAAACTGTAAAGCAGCGTTAAAATGGGTACAACTCTAACGATGACGCCCTTACTGTTTGGGTGTGACAATCATACTTTGCACCCTTTTGGGAGGGTGCAAGGGTGTGAGTTATAAACATAGAAATGCGCCCTTAAGGGTGCGAATTTTTTTACAGTGACACTGGCTGGGCATAGCCTCTGTCCGCCGACATGCGAGGGCAGCCCTGGCCAGGGGTGAATAGCGTCCGTACATTTTACAATGCCTATACCGCTCCTTGTGCCTCTTCATCGTATCCCTCTAATTCCCGTTTACCTCTTAACTCTCGTTGTGCACTACTCCTTAGGAAAATCTCAGGGTACCCAAAAAGAAGGACCTGGTGTGTCCCTTGGCTGCCCAGTATGCTGAGGAGCACACGCTACGGCTGCATCCGGTACAGGAGAAACTCATGGAGGTAAGTAAAAAAAAAGCACATGTGCGCTTAACACACACGCTAATGCCCTGCGGCGGCGGGACTTACACTCACGGCTGAGTACGGCAGATGTTTTGAAACTCAGCTGCTCCAGGCGTAGCGCTATGCATCACGGATCTAAACAAAGGCAGTTGGAAAGATATACTGTGATGAAATACGCGTAGCGTATTCCTCGCTATGTGCTCGCCTTACGTATGCAGGTGCGTAACGTACAAATGGGAGTGCTTAGTCCGTCCTCGAGAACCGAAATAATTTTAACTTTCGTTTTGAAAATGAACAAAAAAATTTAATGAAAACATCTGTCAGGGCTGGCATTCATTCACGTTTATTTTGGTTTTCTTTGGGCTTGCGCCCCTTCACATCCTCCTCCCCCTCACCGGGCCTTCCTCCTCGGAGTGATGACCCTATGTAAACCCCGCCAATGACGAACGCTTTGCCCCGGCGAAGACAAGCCCTGTTGTCGAAACGTTGGCGAGCACCCTGAGGTTTTTCCTCCCTTAATAATTTTGTATTTACCAAGAACCATCTGACAAGCCTTTCTCTACCGTGACCTTAAAGGAAGCTTATAGGAGGGGTACAAAACGGGGAAAATGTTGGTCTTGAGACCAGACAAAAAAAAATCAAGACTAAGACAAATTATGCTTCTCTTCTCATGCTTTGGCTCTAATAGTTGAGTGCACGCTAATAACTGTTTCCTTTCGTATTGCTCCTTTACTGGAGGCGGTCAATCACTCATTAGCTGCATAGGTAACCTCACATCTAAAACTTAAGCGTCTTAAACTATCCGGACGCGTGAACAGTTTCCAGCACGCCGTCTTACTCCGCATTAGGTACTTTGGGCATGTCTATTTCCTTTTCTGAATATTTGTTCGATCCCGGCCGCGGCGCTCGAATTTCGATGGAGGCGAAATTCTAGAGGCCCGTGTACTGTGCGATGTCAGTGCACGTTGAAGAACCTCAGGTGGTCGATATTGCTGGAGCCCTTCACTACGGCGTCCGTTAAACCCACATAAAACATAAACCAAACCTTCTGAATATTTGGCAGAGCATTTCTAGTTCACTATTACCGTTTAATTCAGGTTGCTTTTTTCTTCCTCTTAGTGGTACACATACGTTGTACTTTGCGTCGCTCCTTGCGATGTCCAAAGCCTTATCGCTAGCAGCCTTGTTAACCTTGAAATTTCTGCCCAAGTATGAGTACCGACAAGATATATATTGACTTATGCTTTCTTTTGCACGAAGATAAGTAGACTTCATTTCATAATTCAGGCATGTGTGCCAAACGGACCAGGTACATCTGCCTTGGCGAAATAATCACGACTAACATGGGTTACGAGAAAGAAATTGTGTTATTCCCACAATTTCTACGTTATCCTCGGACAGATGTGATTATTTGGCCAAGCTAGATGTATCTCCTAGTCAGTTCTATTACCTTATTACATAAAATATAATGTCGGTCCAATGCTAAATTGTCAAACATAACACTGGTTGCATTTTTATTCTTGTGCTTACCGTTGCACTGTGCCTCTTTAAGTTATCAACAATTATCTGTAATTCGTTCCTTAAGTTCCTTAGCAAGGCATCAATGTCACCGAATCGCAGGGAACTGAGGTCTATCCCCTTAGTGTCATTTTGCTTTCCTTCTGAACTGAACTCTAAGACTACTTTTTGTACGCTTGCAGTCAATAACAATTGAGAGATTTTGTCTTCGTGCCTGCCGCACTCTTGATTGGCAGTTTGTCACTCCTATCATGTCGAACTACACTCGCTCATCACTCCGAGTTGGTATGCTCGAACCCGTTTACGTACGACTCCTAGATGCCTTGGATGAGTAACGCTCGCATTACCGCTGATGTTTCTGCTGAATGGGATGCTTTCCTGTGGTCTATAAAGCTCACACATGAAGCCATGATGTATTCTGCGAATTTATACATGGCCTCACTGAAGATAAGAAAGTGATCTGCTGTGGAGGGCGGCTTCCTGAGACTTGCCTGTAGTGTTGTGCATTTTGAATAAAATAGCGCTTTTGGGACACAAGGAAAGGACGAGAGATTACAAAAGCGTGAACTTACACCTGTTTATTTCACCTCCTTGACGCTCTTTTTATACACTTCGGTAATCAGAGTAAATGTAAAACATGAATGCATGCTGTATCGACCTTCCTTTCTATCATCGCGCAAGAACCATCATGTCAGTCTCCGTTTTTATTACTGACGTAAGCTGCAGCTGTGGGAATGAGCTTGAGTAATCCATCTGTTACCCTCACAAAAGGAGATTATGTGATAGAGCTTGCGCGGTGAGGAAGAGGGTAGGGCACTACTGCATGCTTGCATGTGTGATATCCACTTGTGACCATGGGTACCGAACTACATAAAAATTGTAATAGGGGGATATTGTAAACAGTTGCAAGTTCGCACTTGCGTTGTGTCTTTTCTTTTCCTCGTGTTGTGTTACCCAGTGGCGCGTTTTTATTCAAGAGGCCAGCACTACTTTATTAGCAACAATAATAAAAATCATACAAACAAAACAAGTAACTGCAGCAAAATTGCGCATTCGCTTTCCACGCTCCGCTAGCGTTTGTACCGGCCAAACGGGATCATGTGACTTTGAAGCAAACAAACTCCGCAGAGAAGCCGATGCCTCTGCACCACTTGGCACTGCGCTGCCTGAAGACTCTCATCTGTCTCTATTCAGCTGTGTCGCAGCCGTGTCGCAGAAAACGGCGTCGGTGTCGTTGGCTGTGGGCGAAAAATCCACGAAAAAATCCCAAGGCAGCTCTGGAAGAGAAACTTGGGTCGCGCAAGTCCCATCGGTGGCAGCACCTGCTGTCGCAGAGCAATGGCGCATCGCTTAACCGCTGCACGACGGCGCAAGAAGTGCCGTGAGGGCTACCAGGGATTTATGAATGGACATAACTCGTTAGCACTTTAGCCTCGAACCCTTAAGGCGGAGCTTGAGTGTCACTCGCTCGCTCGCTCGCTCGCTCACTCACTCACTCACTCACTCACTCACTCACTCACTCACTCACTCACTCACTCACTCACTCACTCACTCACTCACTCACTCACTCACTCACTCACTCACTCACTCACTCACTCACTCACTCACTCACTCACTCACTCACTCACTCGGTAAATAAATAAATAAATATAAAAAATCATGTAGTAAGCCATTAAAGGGGCTCTGAAACACCTTCCGAAGAGAGCACATCAACTCGCTCAATCACTGCTTTTCTGTTGTCATGAACACCTGAGCCAAATAATACACTTCTACAAGCAGCAGAGAAGCCACAATCACGCGCGGAAGTTGGCGTGCCCTTTCCGGCGACATTTTCATGCTCGCACCCTGCTCCGTCGCTCGGAAATGCGTATACGAATTGAGAGATGGCTGTTGGTTATATTCTTTCAGAGGTCAGGTAGCTACTATGGCTGCGGCCAATAAGCCGCGTAGCTCCGACGGGTCAGGAGGCTCCGCCCCCGGAGGTGGGGCCGGCGGAGGAGCGGTGACCTTCCGGCGTGCAAAAAGTGACAAGAGGAGATGGAAAGGCGCGAAGGCGCTAAAATTCAGATTTAGACTACAGAAACTCAGCTTCTACAAAGCGCATTAAAAAAATTCTTGTGGCACATTATTCGTGAAGCGGCGTGCATTAACATCCCAGGCATGACGCAACGTTATTAGAGCCCTTTTCAGAGCCCCTTTAAGAATTTGCCCAGTTATCAGCCGGAGCTGTTGAGTGCATGCCAAACGGCACATGCATTTGATTCTTCAGTGACTCTTCATGTGATTCTTCACTTGAGACTCAGTAACCGCCTGTGATAATTATTTAACTCCGCGGAATTCACTCGAACTCGTTGTTTTCTCATTGCTAGCATCAGTGAATTCAAAAGTAGTACTGGAACGCAGACGGCATGGTGCAAGCTACGTCGTAACAGCGTTCATTCAGCGTACGTTTGCGCAGCCGACATGTCGCTTAAGCATAACGAGGAGCAAGCAGCTTATATTTCTGGGTTGTTCAATGGGCCAGGCAGTGTGGCTGGTACCATCGTAGTCGTGTAGCACATGTGTCTAATATGAGAGCTTAACTCCTGGCTCGTTGCAGATTACAAAGAAACATCGCTACGGCTCTATGTTGGGTGACAGCTGCCAGCTGCAGTTCTTTCAAATCCTGCTGAAGACTATGTCAGCCAAAAAGTACCTCGAAATAGGTGAGTACCGTGTGAACGAGTGGATTTTCCACCAAAGCTGACTGTTAGCACTGTCGGCTGATGCGCTTAGTATTTTATAGAACAACAAAGAGCGGTGGAATGAAATATACATATATCGAAAATTATGGCCGCAATTCATAAGTGAAATGTACCATCAGCGTGGAACAACAAGCGAAGAAGATAACTGAAACGTGAACGCCATAACACAAAAATATTAAGCGGTGCAGCCGAAACACAGGCCGGATTAATTAATAGTTCCGCACCACGGCCTTCGCGCCATCGAAGGAAAAAAAAAAAAACGCGCTAGTATTCACACGCTTTCAGCTGAAAACTTCGCGTTTGCTGTTCCAGTTTTCATGGCCCTGTTGGAGTTTCATTTGAAGCTTATTTTACATAGAGTTAAATATGGGAAGCCCCCACCGGAGAGATGTTTTTGAGCCTCGCATTATTTGGGAGCAAGAATACGAACACAGTGGCACAAATACTAAAAAAGAAACGCACATTCTCAGCGTATGTATATTACGCGAGAACGAAAAACTCGTCAAAATTCCAGGAATAACTCACAATTTACACAAAATAGTATGAACGAGGGTTGAGAAGGAGCCACAGTTCGTCAGCCAAGGTCATGACATGAGGACTTCTTGCCTAGCGATCTGAGGCTGCCCCTCAGCCCTTGTTCACTTCGTATTGTTTTATGAATAATTCCACCATCCTGCTCTCACTCTACTGCGAATTACAATAAAGTATTTAGTTTATCTTTTTAATAAAGCAAGCATTCTTGAAAATAACTTTGAAGAGCGCATTATAAAAGTGGTAATTTTATTCCACAGCATAAAATCTTAGAATGAAGGGGTGAAGCTGTCGCAATTTTTTCAGAGCACCAGATGGCAAAATATTAGGTGGCGCAAATGCAAGTACAATATTATTGCGGAACCGTATAGAGTAAAGACAGCCGATACTCTTACTGAGCGTAGAAGCGCCGTCTTACAGTGTACCAGCGTGCTTGATTAAGTGTGTGAAGCCATCGGCCTGCCAGTTTGGGCTCTCGCCACGCTATTGTTATCTGAGGATAAAAAGTATTCTTTAACCTTGTAATACGAGTTCGACGCGGCTAATTAAGAGGTCAATGCTTGTAACGGCTAAGAACGGTGTAGCAACGGTAAGTGTAGCTGAGTGGAAACTTCAAGAGAAATGAAATAAGCTTTTGAGACCCTACAATTGCTCTTAAAGTGGCATACCAGTACTGTAATTGCCTTCGACGCTACTTACGGAACGTCACTGTCGAGTACACTATACGCTATTCTGCCTCGAAGCAGTATTGCTTGTTTCTCAGACCAGTTACTGCTGTCACAAGCTATAGCTGGGCTCGCAGGCTTCGCAGTATGACTGAAAGGCTCCTTTTACATCGTTATGCGCAGTGCCGTGGCCACTTGCATGCCTCAGAAAGAATTTTAACCCTCAGTAATAGAATCGTCGGACTGTACTATAAGCACTGTATATTGTTATTGAGAATTGTTGAGCGAAATCTCGAGGAAAAGTATAGCTTAAGGTATCTGGGTCGCCCTGCTCCCACTACAAGTTAAGTTTGTAGTTGACAGGGCTGCTAATTCCATCTAAGTGGCAGGAAGGCTTTGCTGCCACGGAAACTGGAAGTTAGTGCCCACACAGCGTCCTAGTAATACTCTTGTTTGGTTTGAATAACGCGCTACCCACTAACGAAACGACACCGGAACGAAGGACACAGGACAAGTGCGCACTTGTCCTGTGTCCTTCGTTCCGGTGTCGTTTTGTTAGTGTGTAGCGCGTTATTCAAACCAAAATGTACAACCAACTAGCCCACATTGCTGCCTTGCTTACTCTTGTTTGGGCGAGTTGGTTCATCTTTGAAAGGGCACGTACTTGCGCGAAGAAGACGGGACTCAACAAAAACAGACACACGACATGCACAGAGCGTGTGTGTACATGTCGTGTGTAAATGTGCATGTTGTATGTGTTTCTTCGTTGTGTCCGTCTTCTTCGCGCAAGTACGCACCATTTCATAGCATTCGAGAGTTCCTAGGAACACTGAGATTGCATGTATTGATGCGGCCATCGGTGCCACGCAATCAAGGGAATAGGTATGTATGTAATACGCCATGGCGTAATGCAACGCCTGTGAATTGCGTAATAGTGGACGGACATGACCTGCTAGAGTGGGTCGCATGAAAAAAACAACAACAATAAACTACCAGGACACAGTCGTTTCCGATCGGCTGGTTGGGACTGCGCTTGCCAACTGTTCGTTTGCTTGATGGTACGTCTCTCCATTTTCCTCCACGCAAAAGTGTGGTAAAGACATGTTTTCCTGTAGCACGAACCTTTTCCTGGAATCGGGACTCCACGCACCTAACAGCTGGGAGGCGTGTACATCGCACATTTTATTACTATTTTTGTCTAATTTGCCCGCAGCGGCATCATTACGCAGTTAGGTATTTTACTTATTTAGCGTAAGAGCGAGACCCTTCCGTTGTGGAAAACATGTTTTGGCGGGGTCGTGTTAACATTAATGAAAAAGAAATGACAAAACTGCGACTTTCGGCGCGCGGCTAGGTGACGTTGCCCTTGAAAATAAGTGCGACGCATTACCCGTGTGGCAAATCCACAACATCACCTCCATATTGCCGTTTTCCTAACCGTCCTTTGCTGTTAAATGTATTCCATTCGGTCAATGTTCGCAGACGATGCAGTAAGCAAAAATCGTTCACGCCTCCGGTAAAGAAAAAAAAGTTCGACATCTTTCCCAAGCTGCAAAGGTCGCCATTGTTTTACAAGCAGGAGGGTGTTATTTCATTTTCTTGCAATTGGATTGTCGATGGTCGTAGAACAAGAACAGTTATTACTATGGCAGTCTAAGTTGTCTTGGTATTAATATCGAGGTTGTGATCCTTAGATTTTCACGTGCGGTACAGTACGCGGATCATATGCAGATGAATAAGAAAACTCTCGCAATTTCCCCCTTCTTAAGTCCCATTATGACCTTATACCATATGTTCACCTATGGGGCAGATACGTTGAGGCTAACGAAAGGGTTCAGCACAAGTTGACAACGCAGCGAGCGATGGAAATAAAAGTGATAGGTGGAGCGTTAAGAGACCGGAAGCCGGCAGAAAGGGTGAGGGAACGAACGCGGGTTAACGACATCCTAGTCGAGATCAGGAAGAAGAAATGGGCCAGTGGAGGGCATGTAATGCGAAGGCAGGATAACCGCTGGTCCTTAAGGGTAACAGAGCGGATTCCAAGAGAAGGCAAGCGTAACAGGGGGCGGCAAGAAGTTAGGTGTGCGTATGAGATTGAGAAGTTTTGCGGCGATGCGGTGGCCGCAGCTGGCAAAGGTCAGGGTTAACTTGAGAGACATAGGAGAGGCCTTTGCCCTAGAGTGGACGTAGTCATGCTGAGATGATGGTGATGACCTATACGCCTTATTAAGCCTTAATGCATTGGGTTCATAACCGCTTGGACAGTATGCTTTTCGGGCCGCATGCGACCGCAGGAGTTTTCGGTTCTGACATAGTACGACGCTGTTGCTGACGCGAGAAGGAAGGTGCTTCATGCACCTGTCGTTGTAAACGTCCGACATTGTACAGGTGCTCCTTACTGCTGCACATTTACAACGGCGCATGCACTGCATCACTCTGTGGCGCACACATGCCTAACTTGGTGCAGTTAAAGCAAGAAATGTCAGTGTTAATCAGACAATGACAGCGGTACCATATTGAACATCTGCGTAGTTTCTTTTTGTGATGTTGACATCTCTTCGCGTCCACAAAGCGGTGATGCGTTGCTGATCGCGAGTATGAGCCCCGACCGTGTGATCAGGCCAAACCAGCGCGTTCACTATGCGGCTTGAGTGTGCTGAACTGTACTGTGGGTCCTCGTTATGCGTGTCTATTAGAAGGCTTGTTTACGCTCCAGTTAGAGGATTTCGTTCTGCAACAAAGGGTGACTCATGTGAAGCAAGTGGCAGAGGTTCTGAGCAATACAAGCCGTGGCAAGAGGCGTACAAGTTTCGCATGCACAGTTTAAGTCAAAAGTCTGAATGCCACAGCGTTCAGCTGCAGCTAAATGAATGTCCCTAGGATGCTCCGTGTAGTGGATCATTCAAAACGCAAGCCAAATAGGAAGCTTCTCTACCGCAAGAAGAAACCTTCTGCTAGCATTTCAAGTCATTCGGTCTTTAAGAATGCCGTAACGGCTCTGCTATGCGGCTGAGGAGAAAAGCCTTTGGCCTTAAGACTTTTGACCGAGACTGCACCCCTTGACAGCGCTGCCATTTTCATGGCTGAACTGTGATCTCGACCGCCAGCGTGAGCGAACCCGTGAGATTCAGTTAAGATTGAAGGCTTGAAGGAGTGCGGACTGCGTCGCATGCGAATGAGTCGGGGCCGGATATGCGTTCCGTGTTGCGTAGAGGATCCTGCAGCTGCAAAAAGGCCGCTTTTCTAGCTACTGACACTGATGGCCATGGTAACTCCAGTTAACGCTATGACCTTCACCACCTGCACAGGCACGTTCACCGGCTGCAGCGCAGTCGCCGCCGCCCTGGCGTTGCCCCCAGACGGAAAAGTGGTGGCGCTGGACCTCCACGAGACGCTGGTGAACGTCGGTAGGCCGTTATGGAAGGACGTACGTATGCGACTGATTTGCACCTATATGCTACCTAGTGGTAGCAGTGTCAGGATCAGCCAACAGTTCTAGCACTGATGGCTTTTGCAGCGCCATGCCGTGACAGGAGAAAATGACGTCCTTTGAGACCTGGCCTCGTGTACATCTATGTGCACTGGAGCCTGATTTGTGGGCGTTTGTGGCAAAGATGTCCCTCGCTTCTTAATAAAAATGAAGAAAGTAACCGATTGATTGCATTTCATGACAAATGTTTTACTGTGATCGGTGAGCGCACCATGGCCAATAGGTGGTTTATCTTAATCATGAATGACGATGTGGCGATTCCTTACTTGCCATATCACCGGTTGTTGAGTAAACCGTTAAGCTGGTCAACTAAGCGTGTGCAGTGGAAGCTTTATTATCAATATCTGTCTTCGAAATGAAAGAAAGTGAGCAAGGGTTGAGGGCGGTGTCGCAGTGTGCTTAGCCAACGTTTCGAGAATAGTACGCCCAGATGAAGACAAGTCCACTTGTCGAAACATCGGATAAGCACATTGAAGCTCCCCCCTCAACCATTGTTCACTCTATTTTGTGCTGTCAAGAATGTCATCTTCCTGCCCTCTGTCTGGCATCTCTTGGTCATGGGCTTACGTTATACGTGGCACAGCGCACTGTAATTATTTTTGCCATAATTATGATAATAGCCCTCACTGCTGTAATCAGCATATCTTCCTACAAGTCTTTTCTTTTCTCCAGGCTGGCATCGAAAACAAGATTGAGCTGCGTTTCGGACCAGCAGTTGAGTCTTTGGGTAAGTGACTTACAATGTTGGGGCAGTGCCATCTCGTGTAGTTTGGTCGCAACTCTGCACATACCAGTGGATTCGAATACCAGGGAACCAGTTGGTTATCAAGAAAAGTGAGTTAAAAGCGAGTAAACTTGAGTGTACTCACTTTAAAAAGTATTCAACACAGAAAGACATAAAATGTCTCTTTTCGTCCGCTAATTAGTCACCTATGTAGCCAGCGTGTGGAATTCAACGAAAAATTTCAAAGGGAGTCTGAGCACATCCAAGAGGGCGGCGATGGCAAAAGATAAGAAAGGAGCACATACGCTGCTAGATGATGTTATGGATGGAACCGTGTGTAACGAGTGGACTTGATAGAGATATGGTAATATAACATAGAAAATCATTGGTCTATGAGAGTACCAGGGTTAGAGAAAGGTGGTCAGCGGCGACAGGGGATAAAATAAGTGACTGAAGCACCGAAGGGCGGCAACAGAAGCGCTACTCTCTGTAAGAGGCTGCGTTTTAGAAAGCTAACACGAGAGAAGGACAGGGTTAGGGAATATTGGAAGAAAGAAATTGCTTTAAAAAGTGAATGGCGCCCGTGAGAGAAATATTCGATTATAACACAGAATTATAAAGTTTCTCAAAACAGGCTAAAAGCTAGCTCACAAGGAAACAAGCCGTTCAACGCGCGGTGCTGGTCTGAAAGGGAGGGCCATGGACCGAATGCACGTCCCGCTGTCAGTACCATTTGCGAAAGCGGCCTCATTTCGGACTGGTTACTCGTTGCCTGGTATAGTTAGGCTGGGCAGTCTGAGAATATATTTTACACTTGTTTCGCCTCGCAGATGCTTTGCTGCGGGAAGGACAGGCGGGCACTTTCGACTTCGTGTTCATCGACGCAGACAAGGAGAACTACGACAACTATTACGAGAGGTGCTTGCAGTTGGTCAAGCAGAACGGACTCATCGCCATCGACAACGTATGTCTCGAAGCTATCCTATCCTACTGCTTCTGTCGCATCTCAACCAAGTCTGCCCATGTGTGCATGGTGCAGTGTTCCCGAACACTTGGACGGCGTGATTACCCAGTCGAAAAACGCAACAGAAAAGTTTCTGTCGTCAGAACAGATTTTCTGTAAAATGTTTGACCATGAACTTGTAATAACAACAGGAATTTTTGTCGTAACGATAGAAGTTTGTGTAACACAGTCACTACAGAAACGTACTACAGGCTACAGGAAATTACTGCAGAAAAATAATGCAAAACAGAAAAATCTGCCATTACGACAAAACGACAAAACATTTTGCCGTACTTGTAGCACGGTTCTGTCGTTTTTTTTTTGGTCTTGGTAGCGTCCGCACATAGTTATCTTCAAGCAGAATGCGCTGGCGCGTCCTGGTATACGCCTAATAATGAACGATACCTAGCACTCGTGAAGAAGCAGCGAAGGGCCTCCTGGCCTTTCTCAAGGTCACTCAAGGTCTGACCAGACCGCTTAAACACCGTTTCGTGCTCTCGAGAAACCGGTATTAAAATAGGCGGTTCTGGTTCCGACCACTCGCCTCTCTCTGAGTAATTACCGCCTTCAATCCTGTGCCATATTCACTGGCACGGAAGGGACTAATAGAGAAGTGAAAGTTCTCGCGGAGCTCGGCTTTTTGCGCATTACAGTCTTAACGGCTTATGGACCATAAAACTCCGACTTACCACTAGCCCCATTGATTGCCTTGCAAATGTTTGGTTGTCTGACGCTTCTAGTATTTTCCTTTTCTCCCTGGTTGACAGTGAGGGAAAAACTTGACTGACACGCAGGCCCTTGAAACCTGCACCCTTATTCATGACAGGTGCTGTGGCGAGGCACGGTTTACGACCCCGAAGACCAGACGTCGGAGTCCATGTCTTTGCGGGCCTTCAACAAGAAGCTGCACGAGGACGAGCGGATAGACATCTGCCTTCTTCCCATGGCCGACGGACTAACATTTGCACGCAAGAGGTGAAAGGTCACCTCAGATGGGTGCCTGGCTACGCAGAGCCTGGCGTCCGAATACCGTGAATGTCATCGATAACAGAACCGATCAATGTGGTGCGTGACCTTGAAGAAATAAATGTTTTGTTCAAGCGCGGATGCCGTCTGTTATTAATAAGCTTGGTTTCTCGGAAAAGATAGGCTATGTGAGCGAAGGTCTTCATGTTCGGTGCTTGTACTTCTTTTTCTACGCGAGATATCGTGGCGCTAACCAACACAAGTAGAGACTAATGCGCCAACGATGACGAGTTTATGGTTAGTGTCTACGCGTGCGATACAAGCTCGGCATATATTGTAATAAAAAAAAAAACTGGAGCTTAATGTTGCAAGCCGCGTGCCTTGTATATAGGGTGCTTCACCTCAGCCTTTAGGCAATTTTTAAAAATATGCTTTTTGAGTTAGAAAAGGCGCTTTTTAGGTATAGCATTGTCAGCCGTGTATTACTCCGGGATACGGCTAATACGTGCTAAGAAGCGGGCTGGTTAACTAATAACGAATAGTGGGCTTTTTAACTATTACTGTTCAGCTCCTTAATTATTCAGAGGCGTGTAGCCCACCGTAAGCGATATACATATCAGATTTTAATTATCGAAAATGCTGTTACTCTCGGTGCTGTGGCCCAACAAATTTTGGCTCTTTCGACGAGTTACGAGCACTGGAGAGGTTGCTTTGCTTGCAAGCTTCTCGAAAGCGCATGTATATTGGCGCGATGTAGCTAGAATTTGTTGGGTCACAGCGTTGAGGGCAAACGCGTTTTCGAAATTCTAAAAACTGGTATGAATACTAATTACGGTGGGTTAAAGCCTCTTAATAATTAAGGAGCTCTCTTCAAACTCAAAAAGCTATTTTTATTCAGGGCGTTTCACCTAAGACTACACAATTTTTAATAATAATAATAATTGGTTTTGGGGGGAAAGGAAATGGCGCAGTATCTGTCTCATATATCGTTGGACACCTGAACCGCGCCGTAAGGGAAGGGATAAAGGAGGGAGTCAAAGAAGAAAGAGAGAGGTGCCGTAGTGGAGGGCTCCGGAATAATTTCGACCACCTGGGGACCTTTAACGTGTACTGACATCGCACAGCACACGGGCGCCTTAGAGGAAAAACGCAAAGGCGCCCGTGTGCTGTGCGATGTCAGTGCACGTTAAAGATCCCCAGGTGGTCGAAATTATTCTGGAGCCCTCCACTACGGCACCTCTCTCTTCCTTTCTTCTTTCACTCCCTCCTTGACCCTTCTCTTACGGCGCGGTTCAGGTGTCCAACGATATATGAGACAGATACTGCGCCATTCCCTTTCCCCCCAAAACCAATTATTATTATTATTATTAAAAATTGTGTAGTCTTAGGTGAAACGCCCTGAATAGGCTGCGATGCGCCGTACCCATTTATGCCTTTGAGTCTAGCGGCACGAAGCATTAATTATGAACTCAGTGATACACTTGAGAAGTCATCCATGTCCCGTTCTATACGAACAGCCGCATGTTAATCTTGCTGCCAGAAGTAACCAAACGGGTGCTTAAAGCAAGAAAGCGCATGCGCCTGTAATGAGCCGTCACCCTCAGCTGCGCATCTCTTTTTATTGACTCTTTTTTTCCTCTTTCAAGCGCGACTGCTTTTAGATTCTCCTTTCTGGCGCACATCAAAGGGATGCACACTTCGGTAAGTTTGTATTTGCACTATAATGAAGGCATCCAGAAGCCTCTGCTGCGCTCTTGCAATACTTGTTCGGTGTTGTATACGCAACGCCGTACACGTTGCACCGTTCTATCCTTCATGTCCGTTAGTGCGTGATTGAAGCACAGTAAGCCAGCGCTACTCGCTTTGCGATCCTTATTTTACGCTTCGCTGAGTTTACTTCGCCGTCTCTGTGTAGACGGCGCTGCAGCGGATGCCTGCACGACGCAGCTGTTGCCATGGGAAAGCAGTGCTCTTTGACATTACCATGCAGATACGAAATACCATAGGAGGAGGAGGCACTGTTCTGGTGCTGACCGGACATGTTGGCCTGGTACTTTAGCCGCCAGGGAGTTCTAGATGACGATAATGGCGATGAAATTGAACGCGCGTGGGAACGCACGCACACACATGCACATGCACAGACAGGATTTTCACAGAGTGCATATAAGTTGGCCTCAGCATTAAGTCCAAAGATGCTGTGCTAACATTAATAAGGGAGAATTTTTAATAAGTTAGATGTAATAAAAGATATTTGCATGGTACTTTTTTGCGTAATGCAGAGCCCACATAAAACCAGGGCACAAGTTACAGGCGCCATGAAAGAACATGTCGTGTGGTGTTCTTTCGTGTCCTCACAAGTACAGTGCGTGTCATACTTACAGGGAACGCGAGAATTTGTTAAACCGGCTATTAATTGGAGAAGAATAGGGTTTACCTGGAATAAAAAAAAAGGCATCGGAGAGCCGGAGACGAGAAGCTTGAAGCGGAGCTACTGCTTCTCGCGCTAAGATCCTGATTAAACGTTTCTCGTGTTACTTCTTAGTGTGACACGTATTGTACCATCACGATTTTACTGAGACAAGTCTTTTTTCAGATATTTCTGAGTGATGACATAACACAACTGGAGCTACATTGTTTCCGCAGACAACACAATGCTCAGTTTCCGCAGACAACACAATGATGAGGGCATTTGGTTGCTTGACAGTCCGAGTTTATGGAAGAGGTTGTTAATATATTATATGGAGGCGCGCGTAGTTCAAACGGCGACAATGCATCATCGTTAAGGGCATTTTGCATGAATCGGGCACCATGACTGTTTCCTCCTCATATTGCTGTCCCTTCCACTCGAGGCAGAAAATTGAACCTCGGAAAAGAAAACATACAGTGCGTCACCAGGAAACCTGAGAACATGTTCAAAAGCGCTGCTGTTATCTGGATTCCGACATTAGTTCACGTGAACACACTTCGGACCTTAGTTATATCTTGGGAATGCAAGCAGTGCAGGAGCACTGTTCACTGCTTCGCTTGTGTGACATGCGCAAGAAATATCCAACACGCGATTAACATCAATTTTACTATAACCCGAAAACGTGAATATAACGAGTGTAAGAAAGAAAAAAGAAGGAGCAAGAAGGATTATGAAATACAGTAAACTATGCTAAGCAGGAAACGGTCGAAAAAAAGAAGTCTCAAATTAAGTCTTTTTGAGAGGTCACTCTACTAACAACGTCAGAATCACGCGGCCGTTTCATCTTGCAAACGTCCGGGCAATTGAAGGCGTCTAAAAACACAGAATTCTGTTGGAGGACGTCGCTAAGTTTCCTCCTGATATTGCTGTCCCTACCGTCGCACAGCGAGTCACCCAACCTAAGGAAAAATATGCGGCTGGCGGTGATGTCTTGCCAGTCACTAGATACATTCCTGGATTTGTCCCATCCATCAGTGCGTACAACACTGAGAACCGTCCGAAGCGCCAGGATTGTTTCCAGCGTGTCCTTGCGTTCTGTCATGTTTTCGGTGAGGTTATGCAGGCAAGGCATGAGTTCGCTACTGTTCTTCAAAAGGGCCACAAACCACTTGTTCTCTTTTGCGAACAAGTAAGACCATAAACTCTTGGCTATAGGGACGCCGACCAGAGGAAAGTCCATGAGATTTTTCTCCTCGTTGCGATGGTCGAGGAGGGCGTAGGCCAGAGGAGTCACGACTACCCATGAGTCCGAGATGTAGACGGATTCGTCCGTCAGTAGCCACTTGGGAAGGTGCTTTTGTCTCCTGTTAGTTTCGAGCCTAAATTCGTACTCCTTAATCGCCAGAAAATGCGCGGTGAAGTTGCTGGACAGTAGTGCAGGTGATACGTCGCGTGGTAGGACATTGGATGGGAAGTACGGACTCAGGCGCTCCACATGATTAACGAGCTCTGTGTGACGCTCAGGAGGAAAGATGGCTGTAACAATAGCTGTGAGTGCGGCGACGACTTGGGAAAAGATCATCCGCATGTGCTGGTTCTTCGAAGCAGTCACCATCATATTAGCGTAGAAGTCGATCCACAAGCTTGGAAAATGTGCTTGGAGCAAGCAACGGCTCTCGGAGTTGTGAGTGGCGTTGGCAGTGCCGTTGGCCGTTATTTCCAGGTATATAGGTGCGAGAGCGTGCACGATTATTGATGTCAAAGGAAGTGAGGGGGTGTCGCTTGTCGCCAACAGCTTGAAAACAGCGGAGATGCGACCCGGCAAATCGATGCAGACCATTCGGACCTTTCGGAGCGGAGCTTCGAAGACATCTCGGGACAGCGTCTCCATTGATGTCTGGGCGCCTTGAGCCCGAAACAAGTCTGGACTACAGGTCGACGGAGTACTGTCCAGCTGCCCGCGAAAGCTTGCCTCGAAAGCGAAAAAATCTTGGCCCTGCGCTGAACTTCCGGTGTGATCCTGCACCATACTTAAGACGTCGTCGATGCATCCAGCACAAGTGTAGTTGAAGTTCGAGAAGGTGGAGGCAAGTTCCTCTAGCGGGAGCTCGACTTGAAGCGTGGGATAGAACGAGTCCAGGACTGAGATGTGTATGGGTGTCTTGACCAGGAGCTTGAGTGAAACAAAAGCCATCAAGAGCAAGAGGTCGTCGACGCTCACAGAGCGTGGTACCCGGGCGGCATGCAGAATGGCAGAAGTCATCTCTCTCACGAACTGCCGGGGTCCGTGGTCCAGCAGAGCTTCGCACTGGGAACGTAGGACAACAAGCAGCCTTCCGGAGGGCGCCCTGGGGTGGTCTCGAGAGCGAACCAGAGCCTCTCGCTCGTTCCAGGTGTTCCAGCGGAACGCGAGCGTCCGGCGGACGTTGCGTGGACACACGTACCTCTGGAAGTCGTCGCATGGGCTCTGGTCCCGGTCGACGTTGAGGCTTTCCAGGAAGGCGAGGCAGCAGAATGGTTTCTCGTCCGTGGTCGCTTCTGTGCTCCCCACGGTGTGCTGGAACTGCCTGATTTTGTGCGACAGACCCCAGAGGAAGATGCAGGCGCCTACAGCGACGGCCAGGCCTGCGATCGCCGTGGCTGCGAGCTTGCGAGGAGTGCGTGCGCCCCGCCGTTGTCTCGGTGTGGGTCTGCTTTCGTGGCAGCTCGAGTGGCAGCTACTCAGCATGGTCGAGTCCTTGCCGAGACGCGTTGTCGTCGACGGTGCGCGTTCGTACACACGCATTGCGCCTCTTCTTCTTCTTCTTCTTCTTCTTCTTCTTCTTCTTCTTCTTCTTCTTCTTCTTCTTCTTCTTCTTCTTCTTCTTCTTCTTCTTCTTCTTCTTCTTCTTCTTCTTCTTCTTCTTCTTCTCTTCTTCTTCTTCTTCTTCTTCTTCTTCTTCTTCTTCTTCTTCTTCTTCTTCCTCCTCCTCCTCCTCCTCCTCTTCTTCTTCTTCTTCTTCTTCTGTCTGTTTCTTCTTCTTCTTCTTTTTCTCTGTCTTCTTCTTCTTCTTCTTCTTCTTCTTCTTCTTCTTCTTCTTCTCTTCTTCTTCTTCTTCTTCTTCTTCTTCTTCTTCTTCCTCCTCTCTTCTTCTTCTTCTTCTTCTTCTTCTTCTTTTCTTCTTCTTCTTCTTCTTCTCTTCCTCCTCCTCCTCCTCCTCCTCCTCCTCCTCCTCCTCCTCCTCTTCTTCTTCTTCTTCTTCTGTCTGTTTCTTCTTGCTGTCACGCGCACCGGAACAGTTTCAACACAAAAATTCGAGAACATCATACACACCAGGAATATCAGACAACCAGCGAAAGAAAGACTACTACGAAGGAGCGAAAGGTTCTAAAGTCTGCGTATCTTCAAACAGATCTTCGTGGGTTCTTGAGGGGAACTGGGCGCTTGAGCTTCTCTCAACACCGAGACTACAGGAATGAGTGAAAGATTCAAGTAAAAATGAGCAAACAGCCTGCTTCTCCTGCTGTCTGAGCTGCTTGCAATCATGAAATACGACGGAGCCAGAAATCTTCACCTGGCTGTGCACACCAGTGAGAACATGCATGATCACCGCTTGGTCCCGAATGTATCTTCTAGTCCGGTGGTCTGGTGGAATGTACTTCTGGTCCGTGGAGCGCATACTCACAAAACTTTCCTGTGAGGCATTATTATTTATTTATCTATTCATTTATTCATTGCGCGTTGAGGGCTTTGCAGTAGGGAAGTTTTTGACGAAAAAGTGACAAGGCATCATGCGAAACAGTGGTACAATTGTCAAGGGAAAAATATCACAGCATCGCAAATCGTCAAGGCAAAACATGAAAAGTCGTAGAAGAAACAGGTGATCGGAAGGTGCGAACAGAGATAACGCGCCAGGGGTATCGTAGGTGCCAGGAGTTCTCCTTGAATAAAAATTAAAAAAGGAAATAAAGAAGCACAGGAATAGAATTTTCACACTGGTGCTCGTGGGTGCTGCCGGGTCAGTTTACATAGGTCGCGAAGGCGGAGCTCGAATGCGGTCTAGGGCCAAGTGCCGTCGACATCAGTAAGACTGCGGAACGGAAAATGAAGTGTGCGGGCAAGCCCAAATAAGAGAAAAATAATTGATTGCGCATCTGTAATTTATAACAATTTGAAGCACAATTTCAATCACCGGTTTGAAAAATATGCATGTTCACGTAACGTTAAGAGACCGGAAGAGGGCGGAGTGGGTGGGAGAACAAGCGCGGGTTAATAACACCCTAGTCGAAATCAAGAGGAAGAGATGGGCTTGGGCAGGGCATGCAATGCGAAGGCAAGATAAGCGCTGTTCCTTAAGGGCAACGGAGTGGATTCCAAGTGAAGGGAAGATAGCAGCGGGTGGCAGAATGTTAGGTGGGAGGAAGATATTAAGAAGTTTGCAGGCATAGGGTGGGCGCAGCTGGCAAAGGACAGGGTTAATTGGAGAGACATGGGAGAGGCCTTTAACCTGCAGTGGGCGTAGTCAGCCTGGTGATGATGATGATGTTTCCTTACAGTAGCGGCCAGCGGCTCTTTAGCTCTTAGGCCATGCACCCTGACCATACGCTTAACTGTTTCCGACTACTGACGACCTTGGCCGGCGTATCTCATCTCGTGACTTCGTTGCATGCCGCTTCTCAACTTTTATCGGTGTTGATTTTCAGCGCTTGGTTACTTTTAGTGCGTAAGCACTAAACCGATGGGCACCACTCCGAGCAAAATCGTCCGTTGTCGCGTTGTCTGTTGGCTGCTGTTGTTGTTGTTACCCTCACACAATGGCACATGCCCATACAGGGGAATTGCCTAGCACGAGCGCTCCGTCCCGCGGAACTGCCCGCTCATCTTCGTCTTGTACGCAGCGCAAAATCCGTGCTTTCGCACCGATTCGAATGTAGTAAACATTTTCTGCAGCCTTTTGTCCTCGCGCCATGTTTTCGTCGGCTACGTGTGCGCGCTTATTTTTTGCCATACCAGGCACAGTTAGAGTCGTACGGTTTTGACGCTGCTACCTTCGGCAAGACGGTGTGGTTCGGAACGAAAAGGGTACAGCGCGCGAAGAACTGTTGCTACGAAGTGAAATATGAAAGTGAAGACTGCTCAGCTGGCATCACATGACAACGGTAGGGTTTTACAGTCGCTTTAGTAATACGGTATTCCGCTTCCACTGAGTGCCTATACCAGCCATAAACGTCTGTCCTGCACGTGTCCTCGAAAGGAGCCCTAATTTTACCGGGAAAGTGCAGCGCAGTTCAAAGCACTCTCATGCCCTTTATGCACAGGAGGCAACTGCCTCGTTCTCTGCCCTTTAAACTTGTCTCGTGGGTTTATTTAGCAACCTCTTGCTGTGTTACTATTTAGAGTTGTGTGTGTTTTGGTTTTCAACTAATAAGTTGACTTTGGTTAGAAAAAATTGAACTGTTGTCTCTTTTTATGTGAGCTGAGCTCAATCGGGGCAATTCTGTCACAAAAGAATTAAGTTGGGCTAGTTGGTGCTTTGGAGCGTCTGTCCTGTGTGTTTCTGCTCTCGGTCCTTTGTGTGTATTTTAACGCTAATAATATGTCGCAACTGTGTCACAACCCATTGCTCGCATACTCGGGTGCTCAAGAACGGCTCTCGAACGAGGAGCTATAAATGTACCTATAATTATATACCTCTCCGGCGTAAAGACAAATAGCTGGGCCTGCCGGTACGTCAACACCGTGAACTTCAGCGCGAGCGACACACGAGGCTAAGGCAAAGGAATAAGACACAAAGAGCGCGGTCTACTGAAAATAGCGTCGGTAGTCTGGGCTCGTCGTGTTTTCTTTCTTGGTGTTTGTTTCTTACAGTCACGAATAAAAATTGTTAGCACAATGACGTCACTGGAACAGCGAAAATTGCACCGTGCGGTTCAGGTACTTCTTTTTTTCTTTCACTCCCTCCTTTATCCCTTCCCTTACGGCGCAGTTCAGGTGTACGCCGATATATGAGACATACTGCGCCATTTCCTTTCCCTAAAAACCAATTATTATTATTATTATACTTTCGAGGTGCCGTGCTTTACGAACGCACCTGGCACTGTTGTTATCGGTGTGTTCGTAACTGCAGCGCCCAGCGTCGCTATCTGCCGCTCCTGTGGCACGTCACGAGTGCCAATCTTTTTTACTTGCGACTATACGTTGCGCTGAACCTCGAGACGTTCGAGAATTTACTTCTCCCACCAAAATCACGTGGCTGTGACGTCACGTTTTTATTTAATTATTACGCCATAACTTAGTTGTCCGCAGACTTCGAAGACGGCACGCACCATTCGCAACATAAACCTCCATGTTTTAAACGTATGGGCTTCTAGGCAAGTAGCACTACCACCCTACATCTACCTTGGGCGCTGCATTAGTAGAACTGGGAAAGTACCAGAGGCTGAAATGGCATGTTGTGGTAGCCGGTTTCATTGGTTTATTGCACGCGGGAAAAACGGCGATTGTTATACAGATGTGCGGCAAGTTATGTCACGTACTTTGCAAATGCGGTCATTCTGGCGCAGGTGAACGTAGGCGGCTCTAGGAAGATTGTGATCAACAAAAACCTTTTCCCGCGCTATTTGTTTCGGTAGTGTGAGACTAGATAAGGGGCCACGTGTTTCAAGAGCTTGCCATGAAAGTGCTTTCTTCAGTGCGGTCACGCTGGCATCACACATGTGAGGCATAGCGTTGAAAGCGTCGTCATCAAGCTTCTCGGCTTCGCAGCACTGCCCGCTCCATGGCGATCTTCCCTGCGCGCTGTATCGACTATCCTAGACAAGTGAACGTTCGTTTTTTCTCGTCGTTTTCAGGGTTAGGCGCGAAGCGAAGTTCTTCGACTACGTTCTGCACCAATGGGCGTCGGTGTCGACGTACATGTAATATGACGCAAACGAAAAATTAAGCTTTATTCCAAGTGACACGAAGTGCTTCCTCCACAAGGTTTGACAGGCCTACACAGCGCTTACTCTCTCTTTGCAAAATACCACTGTCTGCTTTCATATCATTTACGAGTGTCCTCACTACGCAGATGACACAAGAGCGTTTCAACCCCAATTTCAAGCGACTGGGCTGCCACCCTCTCTCCGTGAAGTCCTTGTGAAACTCCTGTGCAGAAATTCGCTAAGGCCGGAGCGCGGAAAAATGTCTACTGCAGCTTTTTTTGTGATTGAATGGCCGTATTTTGTAAAGATTTATTTAATTTTTCATTTCATTTGGCCGTGACGTCAATGTGACTAAAGCAACAGCAGGTTAGGAAGAATTAGCGGCGATAAAGCTATTATTTCTCTAAAACGTGTCCCTGTGCTCCATCATTCGTGAGCCTCGGCGCCCGTCCACCAGTGCGACACGGGCTCGAAACGCGTTTACACAGGTAAGCGGAAGAATCAAGGGCGCGTTTCTGGCACGACCGGCGTGACGTCCACCAGTGCGACACGGGCTCGAAACGCGTTTACACAAGTAAGCGGAAGAATCAACGGCGCGCCGTTGTGCTGGCACGACCGTGTCAGTGACGTCCACCAGTGCGACACGGGCTCGAAACGCGTTTACACAAGTAAGCGGAAGAATCAAGGGCGCGTTTCTGGCACGATCCGGCGTGACGTCCACCAGTGTGACACGGGCTCGAAACGCGTTTACACAAGTAAGCGGAAGAATCAAGGGCGCGCTTCTGGCACGACCGGCGTGACGTCCACCAGTGCGACACGGGCTCGAAACGCGTTTACACAAGTAAGCGGAAGAATCAAGGGCGCGTTTCTGGCACGACCGGCGTGACGTCCACCAGTGCGACACGGGCTCGAAACGCGTTTACACAAGTAAGCGGAAGAATCAAGGGCGCGTTTCTGGCACGACCGGCGTGACGTCCACCAGTGCGACACGGGCTCGAAACGCGTTTACACAAGTAAGCGGAAGAATCAACGGCGCGTTTCTGGCACGACCGGCGTGACGTCCACCAGTGCGACACGGGCTCGAAACGCGTTTACACAAGTAAGCGGAAGAATCAAGGGCGCGTTTCTGGCACGACCGGCGTGACGTCCACCAGTGCGACACGGGCTCGAAACGCGTTTACACAAGTAAGCGGAAGAATCAACGGCGCGTTTCTGGCACGACCGGCGTGACGTCCACCAGTGCGACACGGGCTCGAAACGCGTTTACACAAGTAAGCGGAAGAATCAAGGGCGCGTTTCTGGCACGACCGGCGTGACGTCCACCAGTGCGACACGGGCTCGAAACGCGTTTACACAAGTAAGCGGAAGAATCAACGGCGCGTTTCTGGCACGACTCGGCGTGACGTCCACCAGTGCGACACGGGCTCGAAACGCGTTTACACAAGTAAGCGGAAGAATCAAGGGCGCGTTTCTGGCACGACCGGCGTGACGTCCACCAGTGCGACACGGGCTCGAAACGCGTTTACACAAGTAAGCGGAAGAATCAAGGCGCGTTCTGGCACGATCGGCGTGACGTCCACCAGTGTGACAGGGGCTCGAAACGCGTTTACAAAGTAAGCGAAGAATCAAGGGTGCGTTCTGGCACGACCGGCGTGACGTCCACCAGTGCGACACGGGCTCGAAACGCGTTTACACAAGTAAGCGGAAGAATCAAGGGCGCGTTTCTGGCACGACGGCGTGACGTCCACCAGTGGACACGGGCTCGAAACGCGTTTACACAAGTAAGCGGAAGAACCAAGGGCGCGCTTCTGGCACGACCGGCGTGACGTCCACCAGTGCGACACGGGCTCGAAACGCGTTTACACAAGTAAGCGGAAGAATCAAGCGGCGCGTTCTGGCACGACCGGCGTGACGTCCACCAGTGCGACACGGGCTCGAAACGCGTTTACACAAGTAAGCGGAAGAATCAACGGCGCGTTTCTGGCACGACCGGCGTGACGTCCACCAGTGCGACACGGGCTCGAAACGCGTTTACACAAGTAAGCGGAAGAATCAAGGGTGCGTTTCTGGCACGACCGGCGTGACGTCCACCAGTGCGACACGGGCTCGAAACGCGTTTACACAAGTAAGCGGAAGAATCAAGGGCGCGTTTCTGGCACGACCGGCGTGACGTCCACCAGTGCGACACGGGCTCGAAACGCGTTTACACAAGTAAGCGGAAGAATCAACGGCGCGTTTCTGGCACGACCGGCGTGACGTCCACCAGTGCGACACGGGCTCGAAACGCGTTTACACAAGTAAGCGGAAGAATCAACGGCGCGCTTCTGGCACGATCGGCGTGACGTCCACCAGTGTGACACGGGCTCGAAACGCGTTTACACAAGTAAGCGGAAGAATCAAGGGCGCGTTTCTGGCACGACCGGCGTGACGTCCACCAGTGCGACACGGGCTCGAAACGCGTTTACACAAGTAAGCGGAAGAATCAAGGGCGCGTTTCTGGCACGACCGGCGTGACGTCCACCAGTGCGACACGGGCTCGAAACGCGTTTACACAAGTAAGCGGAAGAATCAAGGGCGCGCTTCTGGCACGACCGGCGTGACGTCCACCAGTGCGACACGGGCTCGAAACGCGTTTACACAAGTAAGCGGAAGAATCAACGGGCGTGGCGGGGTGGTGTGGCGGGTGGCGACGAGCGGTCGGGGCGTGGACGGGGGGTCCACCAGTGCGACACGGGCTCGAAACGCGTTTACACAAGTAAGCGGAAGAATCAACGGCGCGTTTCTGGCACGACCGGCGTGACGTCCACCAGTGCGACACGGGCTCGAAACGCGTTTACACAAGTAAGCGGAAGAATCAACGGCGCGTTTCTGGCACGACCGGCGTGACGTCCACCAGTGCGACACGGGCTCGAAACGCGTTTACACAAGTAAGCGGAAGAATAAACGGCGCGTTTCTGGCACGACCGGCGTGACGTCCACCAGTGCGACACGGGCTCGAAACGCGTTTACACAAGTAAGCGGAAGAATCAAGGGCGCGTTTCTGGCACGACCGGCGTGACGTCCACCAGTGCGACACGGGCTCGAAACGCGTTTACACAAGTAAGCGGAAGAATCAACGGCGCGTTTCTGGCACGACCGGCGTGACGTCCACCAGTGCGACACGGGCTCGAAACGCGTTTACACAAGTAAGCGGAAGAATCAAGGGCGCGTTTCTGGCACGACCGGCGTGACGTCCACCAGTGCGACACGGGCTCGAAACGCGTTTACACAAGTAAGCGGAAGAATCAAGGGCGCGTTTCTGGCACGACCGGCGTGACCTCTTCTCTGATGTCCTGCGTCAATGGGAGAAGCGACCAATGAGAGCGGACCATAAGGAACGGAAAGGAAATGGATACTTAAACAATACGGCCTCTGGACGCCTATTCCTGGAGCATATGGGCTAAGTGTGCACTACACGCACCTATTAACGCTTCCAAAAACATGTGCGAGACAGGCCTAGGTGAATGCCTGTATCTCAGACACGTGTCGTGGAGTTGTATGTGTGCTAGGTCATGTGGGCTAGCATCCCAAGTATACTATAGCTCATTGCAATCTTGCTTCCCTACCTCTTTTTGTTTGCCCCGTCTACTTCCCCATTTGAGGAATGGCAGGCCAGGGACACTTTTGAACCAAACAGCGTTTCAAACGGCGTACTCCTTAGTTAACACTCCAGTCGAGTTAGTAACCTAGGACTTCACCCGGATTCATTCGTAATATGGAGCCACCATATATACCTTGTTGTTGCATCCGCTAATCGACCTCTTAAAACAAAGCTTAAAGCATGCTCCCTGCAATCTCCGAATACGTGCTTACGACGTTCTAATTCGACCTAAAATTGAATAGAGCCGCGGCGGTGGCTCAGTGGTAATGGCGCTCGGCTGCTGACTCGAAAGACGCAGCTTCGATCCCGGCCGTGGCGGTCGCATTTCGACGGAGGCGAAATTCTAGGCGCCCGTGTACCGCACGATGTCAGTGCACGTTAAAGAACCCCAGGTGGTCGAAATTTCCGGAGACCTTTCCTGCGGTGTCCCTAATAGCCTGAATTGCTTTTAGGACGTTAAACCTCCATAAACCACTGTGCCGCTGTCTCCACTGTTCACAAGCTACGACTACCGCTTTCGGCCGCATGCCTCTGTGGCTCTCGCAGCTGTAGCTGCTCTCAGTACGTGGTATACACAGATTGCATTACAGCTGCACTCGACGACAGTGTAGCTCTCTCTATGCAAGGCAATAACTCTCTGTTCAAGGCCGGGCGACGCCGTGATCGTGGCGGATGTAACAGTGCGTCGACTCGCTCCACTGGATGACTAGAAACCGGACGACGATTGTGCAAGTTCCCGCGTGAGCAGCTGTGCGCCCCAGCCGGCGCTCCTAAAGGCCACGTTCATGCCAGCAACCGCTGGGTTTTAAACATGCATCTGAATTTATGGTTGCTGCGTGGAATGTGGGCTCGCATCGCTTCGTCGCCAACTCGTAAACTAATTATTACAAATAGGTCTCGACCTATCCTCCACGACATTATTCGTCCAAGAACCGTGGTCTAGGCTCTGAAGCCCATGCATCCTGCCGAGAGCACGAGCGTGATTTTGCAAAGCTGGTATATGCGGTTGGTGTATATACCACGTGTTTTAGGGAAGGTGATCACAAATTAAAAAAATATAGGGTTTTTGTGGTAAAGAGAAACTTTTTTCGGCATAGTAATACGAGTGTTGGCGGGTGTCAGAAAATAGGCGCATCGTGTTAACTAGTAAAGTGATTAACTAAATTCTAATAGTTAAATTTTTACTAATTACCGGTAGGCACCTGATTGCAATTAGAGATTTGTAGCCGGCTGTTAATAATAGCCGTATAAGTTTTTAGAATTTCGAAAGCGCTATTACCCTCGGCGCTGTGGCTCGACAAAATTTGGCTTTTTCGACTAGTTACGTGGACTGGTGTTGCTGCTTTGCCTGCATGCTTTTTGGAAGCGTATGCATTTTGGTACGTTGTATCCAGATTTTGTCGAGCCACAGCGGCGAGGGTAATCGAAATTCTAAATACTGATATGGCTATTACTAAGGGCCGGCTACAAATCTCTAATGGCAACCAGTTGCCTATCTATGATACTGTTAGTTATCAGAAATAAGTTAACCAGCTTACTATTTCAGACAATTCACCTGCTTCCCGGTGTCCGCCAACACTGGCAATACTATGGCGCAATTTTTCCCCCAAAAAGCCTATTTTTGAAAATCTTCCCTGAAACACGTGGTATATTCAACCACGTGGCGGGCGCTCATTGAGCATGTTGAAGGCTTTCGAAACGCATATCGGCGGCAAGCTAAACACTGGCTATGTCGTTGCCGTTGTACACAGCAGCAAGTAATCCCACTGGAATTCGCCACTTGCAAGTAAAGTCGCGTACCGCTATAACGAAGCAACGGCTATAGCGAAGAGATCTCTAGGCCCCTTTGGGTTCGAAATAACGAGGATCAACTGTATATGTGCCTAACATGAGCGCTCAACTCACGGCGCGTTGCAGATCACTAAAAAAACATCGTTATGGCAGCATGTTGGACGACAGAGTCGAGCTGCAGTTCTTGCAAATCCTACTCAAGGTAATGTCGGCCAAAAATTACCTCGACATATATAAATAAGCACAGTGGGAACTGGCGGTCTGCCGCTGTGGTTGATTAGTAAAAGTTTGTCTAATAGGTTGCGTATTTTTAAAAATAATCAAGGAAGATGGACGGAATAAAGCTTGCTGAGTTCGCTGATTGTTCCTAACTGCTAAACGGCGCCGAACTGAGATGGGACTAGATAGAGTGCACAGCAGTACGAGAGAAGACTTCGAACTGTTTATTCCTTGCCAATGCACTGTATACGTGAAGCCTGGAAACTCAAGCAAGAAAAGAAAAGCAACCCACAGGATGATTGCAGCAAAGTGATAAAGCTCAGATTTTTCTTCAGCTTTACCTTTTTTGAGCTATTAAGACAAATATAGAAAGATATGTAATTTAATTTAAAGAAAAAATCGAGACACAAAGGTTGAGTGGTGGAGAAAAGCCGACCCGGTGTAGATTTGCGGGAAAAAAATAATTCTCTGTTGCTTAGCTGCCCAGTCAACGCACAATGTAGAGTTTAGTTGAGTTATTTGAAATCATGCAATTTCTTTTTCCCTTTTGGAAATACCTTTGAAGATAGGATCATAATACTGCCAATGGTATTGCAAAATACCAAGCATTCGAATGACGGCGTAAATCTGCCGCAGTTTAATAGTATATAGCGATAGCAAAATCAATAACCAGATAGTAAAAAAGGTCGTAATATTAAAACCAGACAGTAAAACGTCAGTGACAAAGCGCCAGAGTCGCACGGTCGCTGTGATATTGACGCAGACACAGCTGGGGTAGCACAACGCTTTATTCCAGCGCCGCAGGCTGTAGTATACAGCTGGAGGTGGAAAGAGGGCTTTAAGGGAGACGGGAACGAGAAAGCTACAATCACTCGAGGCATCGACGAAAACACGAAGGAGAGAAAGGTTAGAATAGGAAATGCCGAACGCAAAAGTTCCGACAGCTAGATTGCATCAAATATAAGTGTAAAATTTTTTGGGACGCTTCAGCTTCGCCTTTAAGATGAGAACGCGATATCGCTATCGGTCTCCTTCGCACCGCCTACTCAGCACTCACACAAGAACCTACTTCCTTGTTAGCATACTTATAAATACTCATGTTCGCATCAGTACAGGTCTTTAAGTTCACTAAGTCAATGACCCTTAGGCATTCACTGTTAACCTTTATTCAGGTTGATTCAGCTACCTTTTGGGAAGCGCGTCCGTCTCGCAATAATAATAATAATAATAATAATAATAATAATAATAATAATAATAATAATAATAATAATAATAATAATAATAATAATAATAATAATAATAATAATAATAATAATAATTGGTTTTTGGGGGAGGAAATGGCGCAGTATCTGTCTCACATATCGTTGGACACCTGAACCGCGCCGAAGGGAAGGGATAAAGGAGGGAGTGAAATAAGAAAGGAAGAGGTGCCGCAGTGGAGGGCTCCTGGATAATTTAGACCACCTGGGGATCTTTAACGTGCACTGACATCGCACACCACAGGGGCGCCTTAGCGTGTTGCCTCCGTATCGCAATTCCAAGGTAATGGTTTCAGCTTCCAGCCAAACCCAAATTTACCCAATTTTATTTGCAGCTGAAATTACTTTTCTTTGGTTGCGGAACCTACCTGAGAATTTTTACCCACAGCCGAGCATTATATACCCTTTCGAATTTTTTGCTTGCATCGGGATTCTTCGCTCACGGCCAACGACGACGCGACGCCACCATGGCACACTTACTAGCGCTAAAGAGCCGTTTTAGCTACGCTACAGTTAAAAGGACAAAAATTACTGGGTGCGCTTAAGATCCTTACGTGTGGTTAATGCGAGAGCATTGGACGTCCCAATCGTCGTCGGCGATGTTTCTCCGCCTTTTAGTACAGACCTTTCCATCGGGTGATCAGGATGTCAAAACGCGACCTGCCTTGGCTGGTGCAAACCGGTTTCGCTGCCGCTTCCACCGCGCTAGCGCGGGGTGCACACACCAGCCCAGCGAGTTAGGAGCCCTTATGGGAAAGGTCGCGTTGCCGGGCTCTCGCGACTCCGGTTCCGGTCACCCCAACCTCTCATTCTCCACCCGGCTCTTTCACTTTTCTCGCACTTTCGTTATTTCGCTGCGCTTTCGGTTGTTCCCAGTTGCTTTGGTCTGGCTTCCCGCGCTTTTGGTGTCCTCCGGACCTAGATGGTCTGGTTTCCTGCGCTTTTGGTGTTTTCCCGCGCTGTTCAGTACTAGAACTATTAATTAGGATTCACAAACTATTATTTAGCGCATACTACTTTCTTGCCATTGTTGGTTTTGAATTGGTTACTGACTATTAACTACTTCTCAGTGTTTACTAATTAGACTCAGTCCCTACCAATTATCATTCAGGTCTTGTTGACTATTATCTGTTAACTTCCTATAATCTAATGACTACCCTCAACTATCTTAGACTTTCTATTGGCTAACCCCGGGACGTCACGAGGTTTTTGTGTCTCACTTTATGTGTCGACGCCTGGCTCGCCGCTTAATAGGACTCGCAATTCTTTGACAATAATAAACTTCACTTGAACGTTCTGATATGATATCAAAGCTGTTGTTTATGCGGCACCTGCTTCTATTGCCACAAAGCGGCGTGGTAGTCCGAAGTATAGCGAAGTGGACGCTTCGCTTCCAAGCGAAGTGAAATGAATTTATGAACATTTATCAATGATATGAAAGCGGCACAACAGGGTTATATGTAATGGCGTCCGAATCTGATGTGTAGGGAAGGTCGCTATTAAGTACGCCGCCTTAACCTGCCTAAATGTTGTGTTTCTTTCATTGCGGATCAGTTTCTGCTGTCAAAAACTGCCTGCGCTGACTAGGTCTAAAGTTTGACTTGAATAAAGCTCCTTTCGCAACACAATGTGTAGAGCTAGCGCCACTCGGAAGCTCAGTACACGTTTCAACTCTCAGTAGGAGCGGCGGCGGGCCCTGGAAACCGGCTTCGGTTATTTAGACTTTCTTGGTTAAAACCTCTGGAGTGCGAGGGAAGCCTAAAGGGTCTCAAGCGCAATACTGACTGAATAAGTATAATTATGTTGGTAGACGATAGAACCGCTAAACATAGTTGGTAAGGCAAGCGAATGTTATAAACCGCGTGGCTTGATTCAGGCTGTGTTGCCATGCAGTCATGTATAGGTCGGATATGTGCCGTCGCATGATGTAACGCAACATTTACGTAATTCGTTATATTGGGCGGCCATGGCGCGCCACAGTGGGTAGTGAAAAAAAATGCTGCGAGGATAGGCTCTTTGTTGACCGGCTGTTTGGGACGGCGCATGCGGTGAATAGACGGGATTTTTACTTTTGCGTCGTCGTTTTTCTCAGTACAAGCCTACGGAAAACCCATGTTTTCGTGTGTGTACCATTTCCTCGCACCTGGATTCTACACAACAAACAGCTGGGCGATGCTCTCTTTGTTCATCTTTTGTCTTTTTTTTTCTGTAGCACAACACTAAGCAGTTTGGTGCGTGAGGAGTTCAGCGTTAGTGAAAGACGTCTATTCGTTCCAGGAAACTTGGCTTTGTCGGGTCGTGATAAAATGCACGAAAAAAGTTGACAAAACTGGGACGTTCCTCGCATGGTTACATCTCTTGACAGCAGGGGGCGCAGCGAGTCAGTTGAGCGTGGGGTAATGTGGCTGCAGCTAGCGCAGGATAGAGCACTGATTTCCCTACCATCACCGGGGGAGGGAGGTGGGGGTGGGGTAAACACCTTATTGTTTTTGAGAAAGCACCCTTAATTCTTAATCATTTTTTCTTTTACACTGAGGACTGAGATGGTCGTTCCCATGCCTATTGCTTTGGCCAACGTATCTTTTCCCACATTACAATAAAATGCTGTACACAATTGAGTTGTCATGATCAACGAACTTGGCTCGGTGCTTCTTTTTGCACTCTTGATTCTTTGCGCCACCGGGCTTGGTCAATCTGCACAATTTTTGCAGCTTGTTAGAGGCAGAAAAACTTACGAGGCACTTTGGCAACTAAAGGGTTGAGAGGCGAAAGCCCACCATTCTGTTATAATTTTCACTATGCCGTGACGACTTCCGCTAGATGTGCCGTCACACCGTCCCCGTGGCTATATCTATGCCCAAATTATGCATCTGTCGGGAATCAGAAGTATTAATTGCGCTTAATTACATATTTTTTCATTTAATTTGACACAAGTACGACGTTTTTTTGACCATTCTGTGACAATTTTCACAATAACGTGACGACTTTCGGTGGATGTGACGTCCCAACGTTTTTGTGGCTATATCCACGTCTACGCTATTTCGACGCAATTTCGACATTTCTGCCTATAATTACCGAACTAATTACTCTGCAGTCATCAAATTTGGCTTCTAGGTTCATTTTTACCTCCTATATCTGGAGCAAACATTCCTTTTCTGCTGTCTTTTTTAGTTACCGAGTTAAACGTGTGACACCTTCTGTGAACGGACGACAGTATGAGCCATTAAAGGCTTTCGCCTTAAAAATAACTGTTATAATCGTTCGTTGTCCGATCTTTTTTAGCCGGCGGGAGAAGCGGTGTGTGTACGGGATCACGGGAATCTGCTGTTTAGGGGAACGTTGGGAGGTGATGATGTCTTTTAAACAACTGCGGTCAATAATTACTTCTGCTACACCGAGCAGGACATACGCGGGGAGCCCCGCAGCTCTGAGACGCACGAACCTGTTCGTCGAAGCTGACAGCCACAAGCTGAGGCTAAGACTTGTTTAGAGCGTTTCTCAAACACAATCTTGCAGTGTCGTTCTGGACAATTTGGTTGCTCGATATTGGATGCCCCGGTGATGGACGAAGAACCAAACCTTCCCCGAATCTGTACCTCTTCAGAACTTCCAAAAACGCTTACTGCGCTACTGTTGAATGAATCGAAAGCTTGTAGCGCTTAACACGAGAGTATTGGCCTTGGATAATTGACATTTGAACAGCCTTGGTGGCTTTATGGGCACTTCCAGCTTTGTCCATTTCTTATAAAAATGCGCAGCAGTAAATGTAGCCACCGAATAAGTTGCTTGAACATGACAAGTTAATAATGGTTTAGAACAACCGGAAAATGAGGGCAATAGGATGTGGCCATGAAGCGACGAAAATGCATACAAACTGAAGGCTCGCCGTTAAGCCTCCGACAAGTACTGTCAAAAGAATATGGCATTATTGCATCAAAATGCACTCAAGGAAAACAAATGGGTACTTTATTCTTGGGATATTTTGAATTTGTGTGCGAAAGTTGAAAGTACCTTATTTTTTGTTCAGTACTGTATGTGCTTGGCTGCAGAGCGCGTGGGATCAGCTCACTTGGTGTTTCCATCGCTAGCGCCTATACTTCACTTTGGGAAATAGTGGACTAGAACACATATATAGGAACGATCATGGTAAGCGGTAAACCTACGAGTTGTTCCCGTTAATTTGTATTCGTATCTAGTAGCACGAAGCATATATCTATGAATGCAAATATAGACTAAAGGTACACACACACACACACGCACACACACACACACACACACACACACACACACACACACACACACACACACACACACACACACACACACACACACACACACACACACACACACACACACACACACACACACACACACACACACACACACACACACACACACACACACACACACACACACACACACACACACACACACACACACACACACACACACACACACACACACACACACACACACACACACACACACACACACACACACACACACACACACACACACACACACACACACACACACACACACACACACACACACACACACACACACACACACACACACACACACACACACACACACACACACACACACACACACACACACACACACACACACACACACACACACACACACACACACACACACACACACACACACACACACACACACACACACACACACACACACACACACACACACACACACACACACACACACACACACACACACACACACACACACACACACACACACACACACACACACACACACACACACACACACACACACACACACACACACACACACACACACACACACACACACACACACACACACACACACACACACACACACACACACACACACACACACACACACACACACACACACACACACACACACACACACACACACACACACACACACACACACACACACACATGTCTGGCTCTATAGGAACGACGCGAATATTAAGCATTCCGCAAGAAATAATACGCAGTTGCTTAAAGAAAGAAAGCGGTTGCCTCTGTAACGAGCCGTCACCCTCAGCTGCGCGTTTCCTTTTCTTGACTCCCTCTCTTCTCTCAAACGAGACTGCTTTTTACATTCGCCGTGCTGACGCAGATCAAAGGGACACACTTCGGGAAGATTGTAATTTCAGGCAGGAGAAGACATCCGTAAGCATCTTCTGAATTCTTTCAATGCTTATTTAGTGTTGCGTATGCAATGCCTTACATGCTGCCCTGCTTCTTTCCATCGTTTCCGTTGGTGCATGATTGAAGCACAGTCCGCCCACGCTACCCCTTTTGTGATTTTTTTTTTGCACGCTTGGATTAGCTTACTTTTCATCGTCCCGCTTGTCATCGTCGCTGCAGCGTGAAATGCGTTTGGTAAACAAAAGCGAGCCGACCGTGAGTCCCTCTTGCGGCTGCATGGCGCATCCACGGAGAGGCGCTTTGCAGACGACGCTGCTGCGTATGCATGACTGTATGCCTGCGCGCGGCTGTTGCCACGGGAAACCAGTGCCTTTTGACTTTACCCCGCTGTTACGGATTTCTCGTAGGACGAGGAGGAGCTCTTCTCGCGTTCTGTTCTCTGGAAGGGTTAGCCTGGTAATTTATTTGGCAGGCTACTTCGGATAAGGAGAATGAAGGTGATGCGCGATGCACAATCACACAAAACCTACGTGCATACAGAAACAGACACAGTATTTTCATAGGGTGCGCAAAGGCTCGGATTCGCTCAGCAATCTTATAACAAGGCCTTCATTGTGTTTACAGCTGAGTGCACGTTACAGCAGGGCACAAGTTCATTCGCCAAGCTTAGGATAGCAGGCTGACAAAGGATTAACTCTGTTTTCGAAGTTAGACGTGAAGAGATGAAAAGACCGGGGCTGCGGATTAAATGTTAGGAGTCTTCTCTGGCATCACGGGATGAGCACATTTGTTTGCTTTATCGTTAGATTTTCTTCGCTAAATAATGCATACTCCATCAAGGAAAGTCCTATGGAGGCAGGCGTGGTAACTATAGAGTCCAAGTTTGCTATGAGATTTTGGATGTGCTCCAAAATCCGAGGCTAGCGGATTACCCTGCCACGTGAGGCAGTAGGGTAGACGGTTCAGGACCGTTTCCAACAGGAAAAAGAAATCTTATAGTGCATCATCGCTAGCTAACTTAACGGATTACTGCACACGTCGCAATGTGCTAACCTCCAGAAAGAGGTCGCAGAACAATGGACATGTTTTAATCCGAAGTTTCGTAACTGGTAGAGAGATTAAAGAATTCTGATCGATTGCTGTCATGCGAAGACAGTAATATGACTCTCGCTAGTTTCTCATAACATACCACAGCGAAGCCGTAGTCGTCATAGCAATAAATACAAAAAAGAATGCCTGGAAACCAGTGAAATTGCAAAGCGGGAATAGTGAATGGGAATACTACTAATCATTTAATAAAGGATAAAATAGGAACCGTCCTTGCGAAAGCAGTGTAACGCTTGTAACTTGACGTTCGCAACATTTACTTGTGCTGAGAAATAGATCAAAGTGCGAGCAAGATCACACAGCCTGCAGAAGACTTGGTACACACTGAAAAGAGCTTTGAGCGCAAGACAACCAAGCTGCGAAGCGTACGAGTGGCAGGAGCCTTGTTGGGCCACTGGATACACATCGCGACAAACTGAACACGGCGCGCTGCATAACATATAGAGCAAGACGCTCAAACATGTTCAACGTTTTTTCTTCTTCTTAGAGGCAGCAGCGAAGGAGTGAATTTCTTCAAACACATAGAGCAAGGCACTCGAATATGTTCAGCCTTTTTTTTTTCTTCTGCTTAGAGGCAACAGCCAAGGGGTGAATTTGTTCTTCACGTAGTTACATGCTTTGCTGCGGCAGGCAGATATATTAAGCGACCGAGAGGAAGCCGACATGGCCGTTATTTTGTGATCGATGCGAGAATAACGGCAGCGGCGTTGTCTGCGAGTGCTGCAGATGACGTGGCGTAGTTGGGCACGGCCCTAGTCGTTCATCACTAGTCGGCCGGGCGCGCGCAGTTCCTAGTCTTGCGCGTATTTCACCCTTCCGAGGCATTGCTTGAGAGGGTGGAATCTTCCCATGTTATCTTCCCGAGCTGCTGCTTGGGAGCATGGGTGTCCTGACGAGAAATGCCATTCATTTTTTTTATTGCAATGGCATTAGCAGCCTCATCACTGATTAAAAAAGAAACTCCGTTGTGGCGTGTTATAAAAGGGGTTCATTGGTCGATGCAGTTACAAAGTCGTGTCACGTGACATTCCACTGGCCACCTCCTCGCTGCCGCCTCTTTCCATCCCGCCCCATCTATGTACCCTGTAAAACCTGGCGTTGTGATCTGTTATAAAACTCACTTAGGCTGCTTTTCCCGAGCTCTTTAACTTTAAGGATCAATTTTTGCGCAGATAATTTTTCGGGAAGATGTCTGCCTCTCGACCAATGAGCTGATGCGCAGTGCCCAGTGGACAAGTGGCAACTGCACTGAATTTATTTGAATTAATTTCATTGCAACCTTCCATGGCGGTAGGGGCCTCCGCCCACCATGGCAGGGGAGCCAATTGCTTTAACGTCACACAGACGGACGGACGCCTGATTTTCTCGTGGACGAGGTTACTAATGTTTTTGCGTTAATACTTAAAAAAAAAGATAACAGAGGTTCGACCTTGATTTGAATCCAAAGCATTAGTATAAACAAAAGAATGGAGAGGAGACAGACAGACAGACAGAAAAACTTTATTCAGCAAGTGAGTTTTAGACCCAGCTGGGTCCCTGGGCCTCTGCGCGGTCCCGCACTGCATCAAGTAGGTCATGCCGGGACATGACGTCGGCAGCCCGAGTCACCGCAGCAAGCTGCGATGACGGGTCTGCAGACATGAGCAGGACCTCGCAGTCCTCCCAGCTCGAGATGGCGTGCTGTCCCCGCGGGGGAGGGTAAGCAGGGCAGCCGAAAAGGATATGGGAGAGTGTGGCGTGGGGGTCACCACATAGGGAGCATGCAGGGGATGTGCCGCAATAGTGGGATAAAAGCTGAGGGGATGACAGAGAGCGGGTCTGGAGTGGTCTGAAGAGGATCTGTTGGGAGTGCGTAAGAGAGGGGTGGGGAGGAGGGTAAGTCCGATGGTCCAAACGGGGTATTTGCGTGAGCTCCGCAAAGTTGTGCGCCCGCTCCCTCGAGAATCCTGGATCGAGATTGTCCTGAGCCCCGCAAATCAGACCTCGGGCCAATTTATCGGCAGCCTCGTTTCCAGGGTTCCCAGAGTGAGCCGGCACCCACTGAAGCTCTACCCTGCGCGGTAAATTTTGGGTAGGGGTGTTCAACAATTGCCAGGCAGGGGCGTGAATCCTGCCCCTGGCAAAGTTGGACAGAGCCGTTTTGGAATCGCTGAAGATGTATTGGGCGTCCGAATGTGCAAGGGCTATGGCGATGGCGGTCTCCTCTGCCTCCTCAGGCGTAGAGCCCGAGGGAAGACGGTGAGTTAGGGGGTGAGGTAGGGTTGGATTGTAGGCAACTGCTACCGCTTCATGTGCTGTACATGCGGCATCTACCCAAACGGCATCGTGGGCTTGTCCATAGTACTTATGGAGGGCATTAGCGCGAGCTACGCGGCGAGGGATGTGATATTGGGGATGAACGTTTCGAGGAAGGGGTTTCACAACGAGAGGTGTATGGATGTGTTGAGGGATGGGTATAAGGGTTGACTGGTTAGCGGGTATGTTGATGCGAAGGGAGGAGAGTATATGGCGGCCAGTGGCCGGTTCGTCAGTGTGTACGATGTGACTACAAGAAATAAAGAATTAAAGCACGCAGACACGGTGTTATTACATATTTCACTAAACAATGATTCTCCTTCCCATTCGTCACAGACCGACACAATCTCTCCCAAGCTATTTTTTTTTGCCGTGGCCGTATCTGCACTTTTCCGCGAGGGTGCACAGTCCAAAGGCCACCAAGGTTTTCAATTAGGTTTATGGCTAAATTTTAGCAACCAAATTCTCACAAAAGCTGCCACACATGTCGTTTACGTACAATGACCAAAACTCACACATTTGGAAACGGTCCATTAGAAACCCGCCTCAAAGTCACTGCACTTGATTATGTTCTATGGCGCACAGCGGTATGGGAAGCAGAGCCGCCACATTTATTGTCCAGCAAGTTCGGCAGTCAACGAGATGGGGGCGACCGCTGACGAGCTGAGAAATATGGGTTATAGTAGAGCGCCAAGATGAATTTTAACACGTACTCGAGTAATTTAGTCTTCTGTGCGGAAAAGAGAATAAAGGGGATAAAGGGAGAAAAAGGAATAAGGAAGAACATTCGAAACACAAAGTGGAGAAGAGAACAGGAGTGCTGTGTACAAAGTTAGTCCTTTGCGAGGTCGTAGTCTGGTCGTAAAGCAAGAGGAAAGGCCCACGGCAGATGAGGAGGTCGCCGCTGGGTGAACCAAAGTATCGGATGGGAGGCTGACCGTGCAGGAAGTTGGTGAGGTGTGTGTCATCACGTTGCCGAGTGTAGAGTCGGAGCAACAGACGGCGAGGCAGCCCCAGTGCTTCGAAGATATCAGGTGATTGGTCAAGTAGGGTCATGCAGGGGAATTCAGGACGCGTACAGTGGGGTATGCGTGTGACGAAGGTCTTCGGCCAAAGGTCGATGCGATCGGTGCAGTGGAGGTGTTGTAGCTGCAGGGTGTCGTCACTAGAGCACATGGCGTCGTCGGGATGGAAACGAGAGGCGCCGTTAGTGCGGGGAATATTGCTGAACGAGTCACATGTCGGCGAAGGCGGATATGTGGCGGTTGGGAATTGACATGTTCAGGAGGGCTAAGGTTGTAACAGTCTGGAGCACTGTCTCAGTGTCCAGCAGCCCTCCGAACTACCTTCTTCCGCCCCCACCCCTCCCTCTCCTACCTTGGGGTACCTGGCTGGCGTCGGAACAACCGGACGACAAGCGTGCTGTGGTGCTCGATGCCCAGGATATTTTGAGCGCTAAGTAGGTTGTTCTTTAATCAAGTGCTTTTCTCTCTCTCTCTGGGAACCTCGGGGTACTGGTAGTTGCAGCGGTCTGTCTGGTCGTTTGGGTGGTTCCAGTTGTTCAGTACGGCTCGAGGATACCGGTGAAGTCGCATGATAACCTAAACGTTGATCGCCGAGTTGGCACCTCCTGGCGATGCCGGATATATGGGAGTGAGTCATCGGTGATTTCTTTCGGGCCGACACTGCCGTGGCGAGAGGTCGTAAGGACTGCACGCTGGATTCGTTGGGGCGCTGGAGAGGCCTGAGACTTTGGGGATCATGAGAGCAAAGCAACTCACTAGCCGATGAAGGTCAGGCACCACCAAAGAGGAAGGACATGGTTGCGCGCCAAGATAATGCCAATATGGCTCCGAAGTCTAGGCCATATGTCTTGGACAGAGGAGATAACCGTCGCGGGTGTGGCGACGAGCGTCAAAGACAGCTTCGACTCAGCATCGTACACATAATCGTGAGGCCCCACAGAGCAAGGAAACGTGCATAGAAGCGCTTCGAACATCGCTGATAACTTGAATAGTTGCAGCAAGCGACGAGGAAGCCCGGAATCAAGACTGAACAGGAGCTGCTGTGGAACAAGAGCTGGCAGCGGGAATTGCGGCTGTGAGACAGGAACAGCCTTCCGTCCTGTTGGCATGATGCTTTCTTTTGTAGTTAGGGCAATTTTCTTTTTACTGCTGTTTCTACCAGGCAGTGTAGAGGAGGGGGGATACCTATTTTTTTGTGTCCAACGTGTAGATATGCATAAGTGCGATACGCGAGCATAAGACAAAAGATAAGTGGTAAACCCTGTTTCTTCTTAGCGCGTAGTTAAAAAGCAAGAATACAGTTGTGATAACTGCTTGTTAGCCGCGTAATGGCTGCCGGTAAGCTCTTTTGTGAAAGAAGCAGAGAATACGTGGTTAGAAGATAGAACAGGGCTTATTGCAAGCAAGTACGCAGGCTAGTGTAACACTGACACTCTGCTTGTTGCCAGATGAAGCTCGATAAGCAAGCAGCGACGCGTTACTTACCAGTGCCCATGCAGCAGCCATGAATTGTTCTTTCATCAACTTTAACGCTTTTTTCACGTTTACAACAGCGGCACGTAGCAAGCTAGGACAGGATTTTCAAGGAAGAGGTGCTTATTGATCGTAGTGCCTGAAATCAGAAAACGGGAGCTTAAAATAGAGAAGCTGTAAGTGTGCTAAGCACTCACCTTCAGTTACATCTTCATTTTTTTTTCTCCTGTCAAGAGCGGGACTGGTCTTTACATAAGCCATCTTAGCTCGCATCAAAAAGACCAGCATTGCGATGCTTGATTATTGTACGGTGGATGAAAAACTTCCAAAGCCGTGTCCCAAAGTATTCAGTCGTGGTCTCACGCCAGGCCGTGCGAAGGAAACGCCAAGTTTATGCCGTCGTTCTTCGTGTTCGCAGGTGCGTATGCGAAGCGGGTTCTTCCTTGATCTAGGATTCTTGCGCTCTTTGATGCTTGTGTTCTCTGTGTCCCGCCTATGTCATCATCGCTCCAGCGTGAAATGCCGGGATAAATAAGAGAGAGTCGGCTCTGTACGAGTGGAATCGTTCTATTGAGGCAGCGTGGCGTACGGGAGGAATTTTCACGAAGACGCGGGCTTTGTATAAGACACCGCCGCACCGCTGTCCATGGTAACGCGTATACAGCTGTTCCAATGGGTAACATTCCCTATCATCACTTTTTGTTACAGCGACTGCTGCATGAGAAATTTCTCCTTATAGCTACAAAATTGAGCTATATACAGATTCCACATAAATTTAGCAGTTGAAGAGAAATTCATCCTGGCCTTGGTTCGAACCCGGGACCAGGAAGAAATTTTATTCAACAACGAAGTTTATGTGGAAGCGGAAAAACTTTTTTAAGTAGCCGTATGGCTGCGCTTGGATGAATGTTAATGAGTAATCACTTTCTTATTAGAAACTGATGCACATTTTTTTTTTACCTGACATATCGCTGTTCATCTCAATGCGCACTTGACTGGGGGCATATAAATGAAGTCAATTTTGCTTTAGTGGCACAAAAACAGGGATATTGCTGGTTGCTCAGTAAGGCATGTGGAGTTAATAGGACCAAAGGGCAGCTGCGAACAGTGCTGGCGATATCTTTGAGTCAGGTGGTGGCATCTGATTCGTGTTCTGTTCTCTTGAAATTGATAGTGAACGTAACAACGACATATTGTCACGGACGCCGGTAGGACGTTCAATCCCTGGCAGAACAGTACCTGGCGAGCACACTGCGCAGAGCGTAGCCGGCAGGGCCTAGCACCGAGCAGAAGAGGACGAAGTCCGGCGCGCGACAAAGGTCGAAGACAGACCGCACGGGGGAGCCGGTAGCGTGATGGCTAAACTAAGTGCGGCATTGCCCCTCCCCTCTGGAAAGGCATCGACTCGATGCCTGACAGTGAGGGGGAGCCACGTGTTGGTGTTAACAGAATCCCAGGCACCGAACGTGGTGAGAGTTGTCCTAGCGGGCATGGTATGGCTTGAGTCTTGCGACGTGCACAATTTCGGATGTCGGCGGGCGTCTGGAAGAACGAACACTCCCTTGCGGGCGCACTTCATACGTAACGTCGCTGAGTTGGCGGAGTACCTCGTAGGGGCCGAAGTAACGGCGCAAAAGCTTCTCGGAGCGACCGCGCAGACGGATGGGGCTCCAAACCCACACTTGATCGCCAGGCTGGAAAATGACTTCGCGGTGACGGAGGTTATAGCGGTGAGCATCGACTTCTTGCCGCACGCAGGTTCGTTGCCGAGCCAGCCGGCGGGCAGCCTCTGCATGGCGAACGAATGCATCAGCGTCGGCAACGGATGGGCGGGCGAATATCGGGCAACAACATCGTGTCCAACATAGTCACGACTTCACGACCGTGTACCAAACGAAATGGCGTGAACCCCGTCGTCTCTTGAAGGGCAGTATTGTAGGCAAACGTGACGTACGGAAGGATTTCGTCCCAGTTCTTATGGTCGTCGTCGACGTACATAGAAATCATATCAGCGATAGTCTTATTGAGGCGCTCGGTTAGGCCGTTGGTTTGAGGATGGTAAGCTGAGGTCTTACGATGACTTGTGCCACTGAGCCGCATAACTTCCTGAGTAAGCGTGGACGTGAACGCTGTGCCTCGGTCAGTTAAAACAACATAAGGGGCGCCATGGCGGAGGACTATGCTGATGATGAAAAAGTCAGCAATTTCAGCAGCAGTGGCGCGGGGAAGGGCTTTCGTCTCACAATACCGGGTGAGGTAGTCGGTGGCAACCACAATATACCGGTTACCCAATGATGACGTGGGAAATGGGCCCAGTAAGTCCATGCCGACTTGGTGGAAAGGAATTCTCGGCGGAGCAATGGGTTGGAGCAAGCCAGCCGGCTTGAAAGGTGGTTTCTTCCGACGTTGACACTCGCGGCAAGTACGTACATAACGCTTGACAGTCGCAGAAAGCCTGGGCCAGTAATAACGGTGACGAACTCGTGCCATCGTTCGAGAAAACCCGAGGTGGCCGGAAGGAAGCTCGTCGTGGCATGCCTGCAAAACGTCAGTGCGGAGCGCCGTTGGAACCACGAGCAGGTAACCAGAGTCCGTCGGGGCGTAATTTCGTTTGTAGAGGACGCCATCTCGCAAGCAAAACGACGACAAGCCACGCGCGAATAGACGAGGCGGTAACGAGGCGGTACCCTCAAGATAATCGATGAGTGGCCGCAATTCCGTGTCGTCCCTCTGGTGTTGAGCGAGGTCGGACGTGGTCAGAGCACCAATAAAGAGGGGGTCATCTTCGAGGTCATCAGAGCTGGACGGGATAGGAGCACGGGACAAGCAGTCTGCATCGCTGTGTTTGTTGCCCGACTTGTAGACAACTGTTACATCAAATTCTTGCAAGCGAAGGCTCCAACGAGCTAGCCGGCCCGAGGGGTCTTTAAGATTCGCGAGCCAGCACAGTGAGTGGTGGTCACTCACGACCCGAAACGGGCGACCATACAAGTAGGGCCGGAACTTCGTTATCGCCCACACAACAGCTAGGCACTCCTTTTCAGTGGTTGAGTAATTGGCCTCGGACCGAGACAGCGTGCGGCTGCCGTAAGCAATCACACGCTCAACACCATCTTGCCACTGGACGAGGACTGCACCGAGGCCAATGTTGCTGGCATCGGTGTGAAGTTCTGTATCCGCCTCCTCGTCAAAATGGGCAAGAATGGGCGTTGTTTGTAGGCGTTTGCGGAGCTTTTCGAAGGCGTCCTGCTGTTCCTGTGCCCAGACGAAAGGCTGATCGTCTTTTGTCAGCCGTGTGAGAGGCTCAGCCAGCCTGGAGAAGTCTTGCACGAAGCGTCGGTAATATGCGCAGAGGCCAAGAAACCGGCGCACAGCTCGCTTATCAGTGGGAGTCGGGAACGCAGCTACAGCAGCCGTCTTGTCGGGGTCGGGGCTGACACCCTCAGGTGTCACAACATGGCCCAAAAACTTAAGCCGTTGGTACGCGAAGTGGCATTTTTCGGGTTTTAGAGATAGACCGGCTGATCGGATGGCCGTCAATACTGCACTCAAGCGTTTGAGATGTTCTTCGTAGGTCGCAGCGAAAATAACCACATCATCAAGATAGACGAGACACGACTGCCATTTGAGGCCAACCAGGACAGTGTCCATCATTCTTTGAAAGGTGGCAGGAGCGGTACACAGGCCAAAGGGGAGCACCTTGAACTCGTACAAACCGTCAGGCGTTATGAACGCGGTCTTTTCACGGTCACGTTCATCGACTTCGATCTGCCAGTACCCACTGCGTAGATCAAGAGAGGAAAAGTATCGGGCATGACGCAGGCGATCGAACGAGTCATCAATTCGGGGCAACGGATAAACGTCCTTTTTAGTAATCTTGTTGAGGCGACGATAGTCGACGCAGAATCGGAGAGTGCCATCCTTCTTGGCGACCAGCACAACGGGCGAAGCCCACGGGCTTGTTGACGGCTGGATAACCTCGTCGCGGAGCATTTCCTCAACCTGCCTCCGAATCACCTCCCGTTCTTTCGCAGACACTCGATAGGGGTGGTGTTGTATAGGCCTCTCGCCTTCATCCACTACAATGCGGTGTTTAGCGACCGATGTTTGTCGAACTTTAGAAGTGGTCGCAAAGCAGTCACGAAAAGAGTCGAGGATCATGTGGAGGCGGTGTTTCTGATCGGCGGTTAGGTCGGGGTTCACGTCAGTCATAACGGGGGCGTCAGACGTCGATGCATGGGTATCGTTGAGGGAGCAGGCGCAGTGGGAGACTGAGTCACTAATTTCATCGAAATAGGCTATGGCGGTTGCTTGCGGCAAGTGGCGGTATTCGGCGCTAAAGTTCGTAACAAAAAGCTGCGTTCGCAGTCCGCGGAGGGAAGTAACACCCCGCGCAACGCAGACTTGTTGACTCAGCAGTAACGACAGGTTACCTTCCGCAACCCCGTGAGGAGTGCGTGGGTTGGAGCATTCCACCGTAATAAACAAACTGGAGCGTGGTGGTAGCGTGACATTGTCATCAAACACGCGAAAAACAGGCCTGTCGGGCTCGCTGCTGTCGGCTATGGCACAATGAGGTGAGAACGTCACGACAAGTTCGCGGAGGTTGATTATCGCACCGTGTTCCCGAAGAAAATCTAACCCGAGGATGAGGTCCTTCGAGCAATGAGCCAACACAGCGAAGCAGGCAGTGAAGGTGACACCACGAATCTCCATTCTAGCGGTGCAGACGCCAAGCGGTGTCACCAGATGGCCTCCAGCTGTCCGGATGTGTGTTCCAGGCCAAGGTGTCAGTACTTTCCTCAGGACAAGCGTCAGACCACGACTCATGACGGAGAAATCGGCGCCGGTATCTACGAGAGCAGTCACGCGGCGGCCATCAACGATGACCGAGATTTCAGCCGAAGCTTGGTCACCGTCAGAAAAACGCTGTGTGAGGGAGGTCGGACTAGGGGATCGTTCTCGCGGTCGGGTTGGGGCGTCAAGCGGAGGCGTCTCCGTTCGTCGAAAAGTCGTCGGACTTAAGGGTCGTTCAGATTGTCCAATTGAGGCGTCAAGCGAAGAAGGCGTCTCTGGGCGTCGAAAGGTCGTCGCGGCGTGGGGTCGGAGGTCGGGTCGCATGCTAACGTCGGTGAGCGGAGGATGTTCGTCATTATGTCCGGTGACGGCGGCCCTACCTCCGGGGGTCGCCGTCCTCAGTTTTCCCGGCGCGGGCTGGAGGACTGCCGGACGTAGGACTGGCGAACTGGTGAAGAAAACCGTCGAGGCGACGGTGACCTGGACTGACGTTGGGCAGTGGGTACAGGTGGGACGTTGGCCGCTAGGTACTGATCGATCTCGCGGGGTCGTTCACCATAGCGCGGCAGGGGTGCGTCGGGCGAAAAGCCGCGCAGGCCAATCCGGCGGTACGGGCAGTGACGACGGATGTGGCCTGCTTCGCCGCAATGGAAGCACAGGGGCCTGTTGTTCGGCGTTCGCCACATGTTTGCCTTCGTGACGGGTGGGCGGTCGTCTGGCAGCGCTGTCGTATGCGGGAATCGGTGGGACGGCGCGGTAGGGGCAGGAGAGTAGAACGCCGGCGGTGGTGGCGCAGGACTTCGCAATGTCTCGCTGTATGTCATCACATAGGGCGCTGGCGGTGGCGGCGGTGGAGTGGGCTGCACCGTGCGGCGTATCTCGTCACGGACAGCCTCCGAGATGGCGGTGACACTAGGAGGCTGCTCCACAGAGCGAAGCTTCTGCAGCTCTTCGCGAACGATGCTCCTGATGAGCTCTCGGAGGGAGGTGTTCTCATCCCCGGGCCTCGGCATGTGGCACTCCACAGCAGTGATGTTTGAGGAACGGCCGTAGTGCGCAAACCGCTGCTGCAGGGCGCGCTCCATGCCTGCCGCCTCCTTTGCAAAATCGGCGACTGTAGCCGGAGGATCGCGCACGAGCCCAGCGAACAATTGCTCCTTGACGCCCCGCATCAAATGGCGCACCTTCTTGGCTTCCGACATCGAAGGATCAGCGCGGTTGAAAAGCCGGGTCATGTCCTCCACGAACATCGCCACGCTCTCGTTTGGCTGCTGCGCTCTCGATTGCAGGGCCAATTCAGCACGCTCCCTCCGCTCGTTGCTGCTGAACGTATCCAGCAACTGGCGCCGGAAGTCTTGCCAGGTGTGGATGGCGGACTCGTGGTTTTCGAACCACGTCTTGGCGGCGTCCTGGAGGGCAAAGTAGACGTTCCGAAGCTTGCGGTCCTCGTCCCACAGATTAAATTCAGAGACCCTGTCATACCCGTCCAACCAGTCCTCCACATCTTCAAACTTGTCACCATGAAACGGCGCGGGCGTACGAGGCGAATGAAGAAGCAGCGGTGGCGAACTCACAGTTTGCTGGAAGGTCTGGCTGGCCACCGTAGAGGTCATCTTGCGGGATGGCGCGGCGAGGGGATTGTACTCGGGAGCTAAGCCTTTCAAGCGGCGGCTTGACTTGTGGACAGGTGTCGTGTCCAGGGGGTGTGGCTGAGCGCTGGAGGTTCCTGGGACCTCTTCGTACATAGATCGTACCCAGCAGCTGCACCAAAAATGTCACGGACGCCGGTAGGACGTTCAATCCCTGGCAGAACAGTACCTGGCGAGCACACTGCGCAGAGCGTAGCCGGCAGGGCCTAGCACCGAGCAGAAGAGGACGAAGTCCGGCGCGCGACAAAGGTCGAAGACAGACCGCACGGGGGAGCCGGTAGCGTGATGGCTAAACTAAGTGCGGCAATATGTACCACTGTGGGAACTTTTCATTTCAAGACAAACGTTATCAATCTTCCCTCAGCGCACAGACTTAGCGGACGCAGTACAGTACAATAATACGCAGCCGATAAAAACAGGCATTCATATTCAATGAGCATCGGGCGCCCTTCCTGATGTCGCCGTTGCCGAGTTTGCTTTATGCATATTGGCGCAATTAAGCTCGCCAAATAAATGAACTGTGTTGTGCTCCGGCCTAATTGCCGTCTATTATTGCGCCTGTCGCAGCTAATTACGACAATGTTATTATTCAGAATACCACTGCGGAATACTTGCGTTTATACTTACTCGGAGACAGTCAGTAAAACGGTCGCCGCAAGGAGGAAAAGCATTGCATTCGTCATGTATACTCCTTATTTGAATCGTCCTAAAACACCGAGCTATCTCTTGTAGCTGAGGCCTCTTTTGTATACAGTCCAATTTGCTAGGATTTTGTACCGAGCAATTAATTCTAATTAGCGATATTTTAAACATCTCTGCTGTCACATAGTTGGGCGTAGCGACTGCATAACGTGTCAATGCACCCGAATTATCATAACTTTGTCATAACTTAAGTTGTTTGCTGCTTTTTGATGGCAGCTGAATTTAGGCTTATAGCGTTCACTATTTTCTCTGAAAAGCGAGTAGGCGACTATTGGTTGCATGACATGAAAAGGGACAACATAATATGTAAATCCCTAAAAAAGCAATATGTTTATTAATCGTCAATTAGCTTCGTTAGATTTGTTTTAAATATGGAACCAGTTTAGCCTACAAAAATAATTGTAAAATTTACCCTTCAAGCCCTGTTGCAATTGATTTAGTAAGGATACTTAGCATCCTTGCTAAGCTCCAAAGCTTTTCCTTTTTGCTCTCGCCTTAGTGTCATATTTTGGTGTTTGGTTTACTGTTTTCTTTCTATTAATATTCCTCGGATTGCTGATTACAATAAGCTACCCTAGATGCTCTCCTTCCTTACTGTGTAGTCTTATAATGGTTCTTTGGCACAACCGGACACTGTGATGTCTTTGGAAGCATCGGAAAGAGGAAAAAGGGTTTGTCCACTTAATTATGCTAAAAGCTAGTCACGACTGTATTCAAGAACAGAGCACACAGGGGCATCGGCAATCTAATTATGCCCATGCAATGACTCTTGGACGAATCAGTACAAAGGATACGAATCAAAGCAGCAAGCTAACAGTTGCAAAGCATGTGGGTACAGACAAGAGGACTGGGATAGTGTGCTGGCCGTGAAAGAAAGATCGCGGAGCACCCATAGCAGATTACGCTGAAAGCTCTGCTTTGTTAAGACACTCGTCCTGAGGCGGATAATAACGGACGACTTATTTGTGTTTCGGTTTTCTTTGCGCACGTGTTGCCACGGTGGGTAAACCGCGCGGTCACTGCATTTCTGCCGGATGACGAGGCGGTGACTGTAATTAACGGTCTGCACCATGAAGCCATGCGGGCCTGTGTACACGCTAACACTGGCGACGAGATGCCACTAGAAAAATAAAACGAGCCAGGAATACGGATTTTAGTATTTACCCTTCCACTGCTATTTGCAGCGACATCAAGTGTTAGCGTGTTTTTTATCTATCTCTGCACGCACTCGTCGGAAGAGAGTCAGCCCACAATTAAAGCGAGAAGAAAATAAGGATCTCGAGATTAATTAGGAAAGCTCCGCGGTATTCGCGGTTTCAGTGGGGAAGCGGTGCGAGAGGCCGGCCTGGAGGCATGGAAGTGGTTTGCCGGCTCCTTCGGCCACTCTTCGTTTCGAGTGTTCTTTGTGCGCAAATCAGGAATGCCAAGAAACGGCCGAGTATCCCTGGGCTGCTCCAGCTAATAGCTGCGTGAGAACAGCCGAGAGCGGGACTGCACGTCGGACGCGGCCAGGCAATGCAGCGTGTGGGGAACAATGATGTTCAGTAAAAGTTCCCCCTTTCTGAGATAACATTTTCGGGGCCGTTTTAACAATCGGCGCGAGGTCCTGCCTCAGAAAAACTAATAGTTCTCGCTTGAGTTCTTTTGTCATTCTGGGAAAGAAGGGAAAGAAGGGAAAGGGGGAGGGAGTGTAGAAGTGTCATTTAAAGATGCGAAAATTAATTTTGATACACGTGTTCGCGGCCAAATAGGCGGCCATGGACTCATGTACAAATCCGCAACATTGCCCGTGTATACCGAATGGTTCACCTAAGATGTTCTGCAGCTTTTTTTAATAGGGTTTTTCAGTTAGAATAGCGCTTTTTTTTTCCGACATAGCACTGTCAGCGGTATAGCGCATCAGGATGCAGCTAATCCGTGCTAACGTGTGCTAATAGTAGGCTGGTTACCTAATATTGAATAGTTTTTAAATATTACTGTTAGTGCCCTTATTTATTAAGAGGCGTGTTGCCCACCGTAAGTAATATACATATCAGTTTTTAGAATTGCGAAAACGCAGTTCCCTTCGGCGCTGTGGCCCAACAAATTTTGGGCTATTTCGACGAGTTACGCGCCGTGGAGGGGTTGCATTGCCTGCAGTCTTCTCAAAAGTGCACATATGTTGATGCAATTTGGCCAAAATTTGTTGGGCCACAGAGCTGACGATAACTGCGCTTTTGAAAAAAAAAAACTGATGCGGATATTCTTACGGTGGGCTGCACGCATCTTAGTAAATAATGAGGCTAAAGGTAGTAGTGAAAAAGTTATTATTCAGTATTAGTTAACCAACCTACTAGCTTTAGCACGCCTTAGCTGTATTCTGGAGCGCTGCACAGCTGACGTAGCTATGCCGAAAAAAGCGCTCTTCTTGCTCAGAAAAGCTTATTTTTAAAAATTGCAGAACGTCATAGGTGAAATACCCGGTACGAGCATGGTCATGTGCATGCATAGGTGTATGCCATCAGTGCACACCATAACGCATGTGCAGTAGTGCGCGTATGAAGTGTCATTCAAATTCTAGCAGCGGTGCCAAGATAATGAACAAAATGAACCTTCACTGATGATGAAAGCATGATAATAGAGAAATAAACAATGACCTAGTTTTTATGCACAAAATGCTGATAGCTGCGATGCATAATTCCTTAAACGGCATGCCTAGTGTCGAAAGACAGAAATTGTTCTCTGGTGTAAATGTGAGGGATAAGAAGAGACGGAGTGGCAGACAAGCATAAAGTAATTAATTTCGGTTCACCTCTGTAGTAACTGAAGCCTGCTGTCATGACCGTATCTAAGTACACCCCCGTACCTCTTTCCAGCATTCTTCAGGCGGCACTGAGACTGCCATTTTATTTGCTGCATCTCACACATTTCTTGGGGAGTCAAAAAGGTCCCACGGTCTCGCGTAATAAATGCTTTGGACACGAGGTGGCATGCGAAGCTTGCGCCGTTGGGGCCGTAGCGGCAAGCAGCAGCAGTACACCGCCACGTTCGGAGTAAATGCTGTGCCACCAGTTCTAACACCGTCTACAGTTATCTACTACAACCATAGAGTCTCTGAATACGTTAATACCTAGTGCACTATAAAGAAAGCATCTGCGCGTGAGACTTAGATGCATTATTCGTTGGAAGTGTGGAGGCTACCCTTTATTCACAAAAGATGATCTCTGTGTTCCTTGACTCCCCTCCCTGTATGACCTTTATAGACCTGTATGAGGCGCCAGACGAGAGAACAGTGTATTGGAAATCGATGGCAGCGAGAATGCCATGCACAAATTTAATTGATGATAATATGATGGGCAGATTTTTCTCGCAGATTTTTGCCGACGACATATGACAACGAACTGCTCAAAGGAACATAGAACATTTCACGCACAAAAGAAGAAACAAAACAACGAGTTTTGACGCGCAAATCTTCTTCGCTCTTTAAGGCGCTTCGTAGAGGATAAAGCTTTGCAATAATTTACACCACACAAGGTTTACTAACATGAACCGGACCTTTAGTGCAATAGTGTCTTTTTTTATAACTCACTTCCAATCGAAATGCCAAAATTGAACTCGAGAGATCACTCTCACTATTCGAATGTCGTAGGCGTCCAGCCACCCCATTGCGAAATGCAGCTATCCTGGCAGCAAGGAAGGATTTTAGAGACAAAAACAGGGAGAGAAAAAGTTCTGACACGAAGTTCATTCTTTGATGGTTTCCCAGGGTGTCATTTGGTGCCATTTTCGAGAGAATAATACAGCTTCCCAGACCAGGTTATACTTGATGGTCGAAGAATAGCCGTCGGGGCACAAATCCGTCCCCCTCCTTGAACTCTTGAGAGAAAACTTTTCGCTTCTTTCTTGTTCTTCGTCGCTATAGCAGTCGCGTGCCACTTGCGTTCTAACACGATTCGCATAGCGGCACACTGAGCTCCATTGTAATGCCACAGGAGGGCATTCTGGTCATTTTTCTCCTTTACGTCGTGAATTGGAGAAACCCAAGGATTCGCCCGGCGCATACTGAGCACGGCGGATATGCTTGCGTATATAGCATCGCTCGGTCGTCAATCATAATCTTCCCAAGGGTGCGTCGAACACAGTTGAGCGTCGAGGTAGTGGAACCCCGATTTAGTTGTGAAAATGAAATGCACTGGGCAGAATTTTCGCTATGGTGTTGCAGTGCCTGTTTATAAAGTATATACATAAAAAAATTGGCGTGCTTGTTTTTAATGTATATAAAAAAAGAAAACGCCGTAATCTAGCGTTAGGTGGCACAAACCCATACTTCAAGCGACAAGAAAGAAGAAGAGGTGTACGCTGATAACGGTGTCGCATTACTTGAGGAGAAGAAGAAGAAGAAGAAGAACGGTGTCGCGAAAAAGCACATTGCGCGCACAGAATCAAGACGAACTGAGAATGCCAACAACAGGGGAAGATGCGTTCATGTCCATCTTTCCTCACTGACTCAATCAATCAATCAATCAATCAATCAATCAATCAATCAATCAATCAATCAATCAATCAATCAATCAATCAATCAATCAATCAATCAATCAATCAATCAATCAATCAATCAATCAATCAATCAATCAATACATCTATAAATAAATAGCCTCTGTGGTCTCTTCATCTGTAAACTATTTAATGACATCCTTTGGGGGGAGAAGAACAAAGAGGGAATATCAGGGGTGTGGCTGTTCACAATTACATGCAGTTCAATAGTTCCTGTTTAGCAGATGACAAACACTTCCTTTCAAAACGCAGGAAAACACAGCCTTTTGACATCAAAGGATACCTGCTATTTTAGCTCGTCAACAATAATTCGACGAGGTTGATGGGCAGGAGTAAATCACTGGTTGCAGGCCCTGACGGTTGCTAAGGAGAGCACTGATGGATGTTGTGTTGCAGTCTTAAGGACACTTGAGACATGTAGATAATATAAGTACGGCAACGTCCAGGACAATGTTCATTCTGCTTCGCTCAAAGGAATTTAACGAACGTGCCGTTGTGCAAAAGTGAACAAATGGGGATGAGTTTGCAGCACATACAGTTACCAGGAGTATTCTCCAGTTTTGCGAACAAACTCGAAAGCAGAGTCAGTGTTATTGTCTAGTGTCTTCTTATTGTAGTCGGGCTCGTACCACACTAAGAAAACTTTAGCCCATGATCATGGCTTAAATTGCAGGATTATAATTAGTACGAAACTACACTCCCAAAATTTTTACGTTCTACAGCCCCCCCCCCCCCCCCCCCCGATTACTTAGCTTATGCCCAATAGTACACTAGTCGAAAAAAAGAAAAGACGCGAAACGCAGCACCTTTAGAACGGACTAGGGAGCTACACTTCAGCTGCGAGCTATCGCAGGCCCGCTTGCAGCGTAGACAGTTTAGACTCTTGCAAGTTGAATACAGTCCTCAAGCGCTTTACTACCCAGCGTCGGCAATCCACGACAGACCGTTTGCACGACGTGTATTCATACTACATTGAGCTCGGATGCAAAGTTTGATGTCCGCAGTTTGTCAGAAGACTGCGCTTTCCAGTATAAATGTTTGACGTAACATCGAGCAAGCTCTGTGAACGAAACGGTAGCGTGAATGTGCGACCTCCAGTCAGTGTCCAACAACTCTTCGTTTCTAATTTTTTTCTCAAATTTTGCGGGAAAAATAGGAAAGCACGCGTTGCATAAAGAGTTATTACTGTTTGTGGACTTTGATTTGGCCTTTCAGGCCATGCAGACCAAAGCTGGAGCTGCGATAAGATTACGTGCGACATACCTGCCTATTATGAAACGCTTGCTGTCTTCACGTTATCTCCCATTGTATTGATGATAGGGCTCATGTGATGTTAGCATAATTTGCTTTTACATTAATTGCGGCTTATAACTGGATAAGGGGGATATACGGGTATTCACGGATGACGCTTAAATTTGGAGAACAGCAATGTATATTCTTCTGAGACCGGAGTATGATTTGTATCTTCGTTTTGTTAACACGCTTAGGATACGATAAATTAGTCGCCGAAACGCGATTGAATATATGTTTTGCTGTGTTTCAATTTTTGTCTTTGTTCCGTGAAATTTCTTTTGTGGTGAAAACCATATCATTTCCAAACCTTAGCGGAACAGTAGAGCTTCATCTCCGCTCCAGTGTGCGCAGTGTGCCTTGGTCGCAGTACTACGAGCACTGTGAAGTGCTCAGTATTAGTCGCTGCAACTGTATTCGCTAGATAGGAGTACAGGCCCCAAAAGAAGCCAAGAAAAAGTTTCTCACAGCACTTAGCCTCCTTGGGGAATTCGCTCAAATATTCCACAAGAACCATTCCCACTTCGAGTGGCTGACCGATTCGGTCGCGCACTACCATCTGTATGCCGCACTGGTTAGCTTAGTTGGCAGAGCGACTGCCCCGGGTAGACGGTGGTCGTGGGTTGGAGCCCCCGATCAGAACGATTTTTCTTCAACTAATAGGTTTATGTGAAAGCTGTGTAGCTTTCTTTGTAGCCGTATGGCTGCGCTTGGGTGGATGCTAATAGTAATTACTCCTTATTAAAAATCTACTCTGCTCTTGGGGATTCCCCTAAAACACTGGACCAAACTTGCTTGCATAGATTCTGTGGCTTAGATTTTGTTGTCCGATAAATTGGACGAATTTCCATAGCCGGGTCTGCGGAAAATTTAGCGGAAGGTAAAATGTGGTCCGTTTTTAGATCTTATCAAAAAATATGGTGAGCGATTCGTAGTGATGACCGCACACTGGTTGGTTGTCGACTGTCAAAGAACTGTATTGTTACTAAATCAGAAAAGTGAGCGGCAGGTAAAACAGTGCACTAAAAGCAAACACTTATGTTTGCTGAGTTTTTTTGCGGGCAGTGTACGCTGTGACTAATTAATTACTAGTACGTATGGCGCATCTATAGGCCGTTCTCTTATCCCCTTAATCTTTTTAATCACGTTTAGCTAGCTAATAATAACGCTACGTTGGCATATTTTGCCACGCCAGAGCATGACGAAACAGGTCATTGCATACGCCGTCTCTCCTGGCATCAAAAACACAACCACCGCTAGGGTGGCAGTTGCACGGCGAATGAATTACTCAAAATATTTGCAGGAAGTTCAACGCAACCTCGTTCAAACGAAACGCCTCTTTCCTGACATTTTCTTTTTCGTCCGCTGACGCCTGCACTCAGTGAATCCTTCGTGAATCGCCGACTATTCTGGAGAATTTTATTGTTTTTACTTTTCTGAACCCTTCAGGCCACCGCAGCCACAGCGAGAAATGTAGAGGTCAACAAAAGCGATATGGCAGTGTCTTTCTCTGCGGGTGTGCGATTGCGACACACCCGCCGTATGGAGGCTCTTGCGAAGACGCGGGCTTTACATAAGACGCTGCTGCTACCGACAGCGGTACGCCTGTATAGTCTTCGCTGTTGCGACTACTTTGAAGAGTTATTTTTGTTTTTGTTTTTTAAAGTGGATTTTTATCTCAGGGGCTCTCGCTCAACTGAACGGCTTGAGGTACATAGCAGCAAACAACACCCGTGTTCATTTTCTACACCAAAGGAAAACGTTGCCCAACCGGAACCGAGCCATAAGCGACATTTGGGGAGGCCAAGGTCTTCCATCACACCTGTTGCCAAACTCCGCTTCGAAACCAGCCTATACCCGGGATACATCGCAGAGCTTAACACAAGATGGCGTCATCTATGAGTTGGTCAGCTATGTGTGGCGTCCATTGAATTTTCGTTTCTTCACTGCACTCGTATTTTAGGCATTGTTGAACAGTTCGTTTGAATGCCCGCAGATGGAGCGACCATCTGTTAACTTCAGATTTGGGCCCAATCGGAGAGGCAGATTTTGATACACGGGTTCCAGGGGAGTTTCACAACTGGTATAATAAAAGCGTTCTGGTGGGTAGGCTTTAACTGGTTTTTAATTGTTTTTTGGGGGGGAAAGGAAATGGCGCAGTATCCGTCTCATATATCGTTGGACACCTGAACCGCGCCGTAAGGGAAAGGATAAGGGAGGGAGAGAAAGAAGAAAGGAAGAAAGAGGTGCCGTAGTGGAAGGCTCCGGAATAATTTCGACCACCTGGGGATGTTTAACGTGCACTGACATCGCACAGCACACGGGCGCCTTAGCGTTTTGCCTCCATAAAAACGCAGCCGTCGCGGTCGGGTTGGAACCCGGAACTCCGGATCAGTAGTCGTAGTCGAGCGCCCTAACCACTGAGCCACCGCGGCGGGTGTGGGTAGGCGAGGAAGCTGCGTTTTTGGAGGGTGTTCCTCCTGAGGTCGCGCCTTCCAGATGAACCTAGGAGTGGGTGCACCAATTGAAGGTTGGGGGGGGGGGGGGTATGTGTGGCAGTTTTTTCGCCCAGCAGCACGTCACACTGTGGAGCCAGTGAAATTTTCTTAATGGAAACAAAAGAATTCGGGCTTGCCCTCTGATGTAACTACACACGCTATATGAAGGCACGCTGCAGCGTTGATGCTTTGCATAATACTCGCACATTATGTGGCCGTAACGTGACTTTAATATTAGGAGTAGCAAGGGAAACGACGAACAGAAAGATATTTTGCAGCAATTGTTGCCTCAGCCGGCGCCACCTCTCACCGAGCGCAAAAAAGCATCCGTGTTTGTTTTGAAGTGGGAAGAAATTAGGACAATGCGCAGCAAACTTTCGATGCCAGCAGAGTTACCGATCATCGAGAAGTTTCGACAATCTATTTACAGTCGTTAGCGTGTTGTCATTCACAGTCCGCAGCGTTATTAATTATGGTTTTCTTTACCCATAGTGCGAGAAAGCTGAAAAAGTGATTTGCAGCAATCACGAACTCACCAAGTTTTCCGATCTGCTTGCCTTTACTCTAGCAGTGAAGCATTACATGAGGAACCCGCAAGAGGGAAACTTCATGTCCCAGACTTCAATCGCGCTTTGGCGAACTCAATTAAAAAAAATTAAAGCGGGACCGAAAGGGCAAGATAAATGGAAGGGGCTATGTTTACCCCATGGATTCACGTAACACAGCACTGGTCATGACGCGCATGCGCAATTAGACGGAGTGGCGCCACCTGCCGCACACAAAGAGAAACGTGTGTACTCCGCAAGCATTTCGAGTGCTTCGTACGCCCACGCCCACATGCGAGCAAGTACACATACACGCATTTAAGCCCGCAAAAAGGAATGGCGACACTGAGTGGCGGTTTTATTCATTATATATGTAATATTTAAAGCAGCAAGCAACGGCCGGCTTCATTGCGTATGTACGTGTGTGTATGTGTAGCTGCAGCTCGGCGAACGGCCGAGAGGCAGCAAATGCGCATGTTATTTTCCGCCCGGGCTGAGCAACAACGTTTTTGGCAGGGACTGCAGCTGACGTGACGATGTAGCGCATCGTCTGAGTCGTCGTTCATCTCGTGTCGTCCGTCGGCCGCCCGTGTTTTCCGGCAGATGGCGCGGGGAGCGCAAGCTCCTCAATACGGTATGCTCCGCCAAGTTGCCCACAAAATTTTGCGGTTTGAGAAGCTCGGCAGTGTGAAAACAGGGAAAAGCGCCCAACAGAAAATAAAAATAACTGGCATTAACGGACCTTCTCAGCTCTGTTTGACGTCGTCCGCGCTGTCACGAGAATTGAGACGTTGTCGACGAATCCAGGAACGAGTCTTTCAGTTGAAGTATGAGCGCAAGAGCTGCATGGAAGTTCTTACTTGAACAAAAATAAAGCATCGATAAAAAGAAAGCGACTTAATTTGTGACGGCAGTCAGGAGCTGGGACGTCGAGGCTCGCAAAAGGGCAGCGATAGAGAGAGAGAGAGAGGGAGAGAGAGAGGGAGAGAGAGAGAGAGTGCAAGTGGGAAGAGGAGACGTTAAGTGTCGCCGTCACACAGGTTCTGGTTCGTAAACGCCACGGCTCACAGCCTTTTTGAAAACCGTCATGGCTGAGATCCGAACGACGTCAATCAAGTCAGAAGGTTGGACTTAGAAGCCCTCTCTTTTTTTTTTCACTACCGTTCGGGCAAAGCCTTTCTACATTAAGCACTCACTGTTCACCATCTTTCCACATCCAAAAGTTAGTTTCTGAATGCTCCCTTTCTTCAGTTCTTTGGTTCCAGTGGCACTTGTGAAGGCTGAGCAAATAAAGGCTGCCTTTCGAACGCAAACTCGAGCTTTTTTAAGGGTGAGACGCGTGCGAGTGTTTTTCAGTGCGGGTTTCGTGAACAGACGCGCGTAGATGCAGATAAAATGCAGAGAGCATATTGGAATATTCTTACAGGAGTGGATGTTCCAATTTATTTTCTTGCGCGTTTTTAATGCATGAAGTGCATTTTACG